>JAWPHD010003766.1:0-206621 GCA_037043455.1 Cyrtodaria siliqua
GATTCCCATTTATCACCGTATATTCACAGTTCGTACAAAAATGCACTTTTTCGTTTGTTACGATAGAAATTTCCCAAATTTACAATGGTCCTTTTTCCCAAAATAGAAATTTCCCAAATTTACAATGGTCCCAAAATACCTGTAAAAAGCCCTGCTTCGAAACAAGGTTGGTGTCAAACGAGCATCCTTACCATGTGTTATATAGATAGTATGGGTATCGTATTTTAATTTTATTTTTGCTCCCCTGAAGGGCGTCATATAGTAGTCGCAGCGTCAAGTCGGTCCATCCATACCATTGTGTCCGGTCAATAACTATGATATTCCTGGACAGATTTTCAAATAACTTGGCACAAGTGCTTACCACAACAAGACAACGTGTCGCTCACAAAATCCAGGTCCATGGCTCCAAGGTCAAGGTCACATTTAGAGATCAAAGGTCCAAAAGAAGTGCTTTCATGTCCGGTTAATAACTCCATATTATGGACAGATTTTCAAATAACTTGGCACAAGTGCTCACCACGACAAGACGATGTGTCTTGCGCAAAATCCAGGTCTATGGCTCCAAGGTAAAGGTCACACTTAGAGGTCAAAGGTCAAAACCACTTTGGGGGCATTTGTCACAGTGACATTTCTTGTTTATAATATTTGCGGCTCAAGTGACAAAGACGAGATATATGCGAGATAAATTTAATCGAAAAACACCAGAAAAACGTAATACTTCATGGTTCGAGTTCCCACAAACAATGGCCATTTTCTCCAGTGTATTTTACATAAATTGTGGGACAATATGTGCTTTTCTTACAGGTATAAATAATAACATACTTTTCATTGGTTCAGATTTACAGTCTAAACATCTGTGATGTTCTGAGAAGAGGAATCTTAAAAATGAGTTAAGAATACCCAGCTGAGATTCAGCTGCCTCATTTGTACCTAACGAGAGTGGATATCTGGGAATTCTGGGATCATTTGTATGCCCAGATGGTTTCTGATCGTGCTTTGATGCACTCTTCACACTTAGTCTCATTCTGTCGTTTATATTCATTGAGTAGTGGAACCGTTTTTTTTAAATTTGCAAGTCATACTGTTGCAACTTTCTTTTCAATATTATGAGTTCTCAGTTCAACCAACTCAACAATTGTGTTTTTTTAACTTTCGGTTAGTTGTTTCAGGTCTAAACGATCAATTGAATACAATAGAATGTTATGATTGTTTATTTTGACAGCAGTTAAAGAAGGGATAATAAATACTCAATAGACGAAAATCATAATCTTTTAAATGCGGGAACTTATATTTTTGGATATTTAGTATAACGTACGTAGGGAGTAGTGATCTATGAGTGGAATACGTTAACCTTGATTAATTTAACTGCGCAATTCAATTTAAAAATAGAAACAAAATTCAGGGCGAAATATGTTCACTTAACTGGTGTGCTTGATTAAAATATATTTTTATTTTTCAGAAATAATATCCATATCGATATCTAAAAAGACAAACATATTAACTAATATTTTTTCAGAAAATGCATTTTTTTTTAATTCTCAGACTTATTATATTTACTCCATATTTTTAAGGGAGCTTTCTCCAGCGAAATCCAGAAATAATGAAAAGCTGATGAGAGCCAAGCCGTGAGTTGAAAACATAACTTCTTTTTTTCAGGAACATAATTTTCTGCCTGTATACATGTATAATTATGTTAAAATGAGCTCTTAACTTTCTTGATTACTATTTCTTTGAAGATTCATCATAGAGACGCTTATTTGGAATATTTTTTAGTAAATATATGATTTCGAAAAGACGACATCTTGAGATTCCATTAAATTTTTGCTTTTAAAATAATCTGCGAAAATAAATATCGAAAAAGTAACATTGTCAGGTAATTTCAGTAACTTTTTACTTTTAAGAAGTGCTGCGTTTTTGGAGGCATTTTCTTTTCAGGGTAGAAAATGGGTCCTTTTGAGTTCAGGGATAACATTTGGAGAACACAGTGTGTATGAATTGTTCCCTTTTTTTGAACTTGCTTATTAGAGTTTTGGGTATGGGAACTCTAAATACACTACATTTTAATAATGAATTAAACATTAAGTACCTTTCATTATAAAATACCAACCAAAGATGAATGGCCAATAATGCCTCATCCTCCGACAGTGTGTAATGTAACTGCCTTCAGTGCCCTGCCCCAATATTCAGCATCATATACGAGGGCATCACATTCAAAGAAAAACAAATTCAAAAGATATGTTTCAAGCTTGTGGGCAGAAACTGATTTGCCTGATCCTCATCATATTAACACTATTTTTGCCTAGAATAAAACTAAATTACAAAAAAAAATCATCTTGTTAACTTTTGTCATAAGAAAGTTAAGGGTAGTGGCTACAATTTAAGAGTCGAGATAACAGAAAAGCTGGCTTGCTTTTTTTTTTTGGCCATAAACTAAGTTGTTTCTTCAGTTTAAGTTGTTGCTTTAATTTGTACAAAAATCCTCCACTCAGAACTCGTACGACCCCAGTTACAAAAGGGAGTATATTACACACTGTCAGACTCATCTTTGAGTACCTTTTCTAAAAGTTAATGTTTCAATAAACCTTTACATGCAGTTGTTTAAATTATCCAATTGTCCTAATGTATCTTTAAAAGTCTGATATATAACTTAAGGAAAGGAGAGAAGATAGCCAGGGGTGTGTAACATGTACGTATTATCATAGAAATGCACAGTAACGCGTGTCCTCCCAAACCTGTATGCGATGACTCGAGAAACGGACATGTACGTATCGTATGCTTAATACGCATAATAGCAGTATTGTGCACCTTGAAAAATAACCTAAGTTCTAATAACAAAAAATAAGATAAAATGTGATGTCCGCAGAAGCCGAATTCCTTGATAGGCCCAAATGTACGTATTGAGTTAAAACTACTGTTAATACAATAATAATACTATGACTTGGTCATAGCATGACACAGACATTTCAGCAAAAAGAACTTGTACCTCACTTCATGTACGTATCAATGTAGTTAGTTAAGTTGCTCATTTATTAGTAAACAAATGCTGTCTACAAAATCTTGCGGATGACGGAAAGCGGAGAGAAGCTCCAAGAGTGAAGTTTTTGGAAGATGAACTAGGCGGCTTGTAAGTCACTTACATATATTGATGTTACAGATCACTTGATTCAGATGAAAATGATTTCTTTTGGTTCAGCCATGTTTAGTGCTTTACATATATATACATCTATAGCACATTATTGTAAATGAAATGTCACTCTCATTAAACAGAGTGTTTTTATTTGATTATTTGTCTGTTCAAGGATCATGTTTTACTAGTAAAACTGTAAGGTTCAATGGGGATGGCCGCGAACCTTCATGAACCTATGATAAGGCACTATACAGTTCTTATAAATATGAGCCATAAAAAATGTTACCAGAAGAAATTATTTTCATTGTGATTTTACTGTAAAAGTGACAGTTTAATAAACAGTCATTTCCGGAATTGATGTCCATTTCATAGGTAATAATATATCACTAAAAAAACAGAATAATTCATGTACGAATTTTGTTTTTGTTGGCTGTTTGTACACAGTTTTATTTCGATTACCTGCATGCAGTGTCCCTTAATCTTCTTAAACATGTTCTTCCTCAAGCAGTTTCGATTCTATTCCCAATTTCGAAGTAAAGTGAAATAACTAGTGACTAGAATAGCCATGAACTGGACATCTCCTTCGTGTATGTATTGTACATTTGGCCTCTGTGCTAAAATTCTTGTCATTAAAAAATGGGTCTTATATTGAACATATGTACAGTTACATGACACTGTAACATCAAAATAAGACGCGTTCCCCTAATGAACCCTGATCCATGTATTTCAGATGGCAGAGTTAGCATTCCAGTCAGTAAATCTTGTTAGCTTCATTTTTAAGCATCTATGTATTCGGACCATTGTGTAATGAATTCACTTAAAGCAACACCAGTTCAAACAAATTGGTATATTTATTTTCTTGCTACATTGATGGTTTATAGCGTTGATAATAACTGACTCAAAAAAGATTTGTATTTTCATTTGAGCTGTTTGTCCGTGTTAGATTATATTTTCGATTGCTTATTAATACAGTATGATTGGAATGCTGACTTGTAAATCGTCCTTGAGCCGTCTGTCCACTTGTCAATATATCACATCATTAATTATGTTTTTGGTTCCTGAATATTTTTAGGCGACGCTTCGAGATGCAGGATGAAGTTTGACGACCCTAGAGTATGTAAGAGTTTTCTGCTTTGCTGCTGTCCACATGATATATTGGCCAGTACGGTAGGTCATTCTTAGCTGTATATACCCGTAATGAATGCTTTCAGGGTTGGGTCGTCATTTCTGCAATAGTGGTACGTAATGTTTGTAGATAAGAGTTGTTGGTGCTATTTATTGATCTTGTTGTCATTTAGAAACTTCTCAAGAGTTTTCAAGTAAATATTTGTTTGAACGAAATAAGCTGATTTATTGGTCGCATCCATTGAGTGTACCAAAATATATGGACTCCGCTTAGAGTTATCGTCCCTGAAGTTTGTTTGGTGGTTACATTATTTTTCAGTGCTTTTTAGGCTATGTATGATGGTCAATTTTTAGTGGTTGAGGCAGACCACCTACTTATACCTGGATAGAACCAGTACTGTATTACTTCCACCATCTGTCAGAATCGTTATGTAAACACTGAAAACTGTTTCGAACGACATAGAAAAGTACAGGGGCTGACTTCCTTTTCGGACACGGCTCCTATCCTTAATATGCAACATTACTTCAGTGTTGTCAAAACCATCATAGAAAAGATGCAGTTTACATCTGTTGTTGTTGACACAGTCTCACACTAATCCAATAAGTGAAAGTGCTTGATTCAGTACATAAATTATTGGTATATATCCCACACCATACACCAGTTACTGTTCACCTGTACTGTTGTTTCAGTTTTGAACATTTTGCTTGATTTGTCCACCTGTACTGTTGTTACATTATTGTTCACCTGAAGTATTCACGACTTTATTCTTACAGAGGATGGACCTTGGAGAGTGTCCCAAGTTTCATGACCTGGCTCTTCGCGCTGACTTCGAGACTGCATCAAAGAAGAAGGACTACTTTTACGATATAGATGTATGTTTATATGTTATATTGTACCATAATAAGTATTCCTACACCAGTTCTTTCTAGTATTACTGTTTACTTTAGTAATATAATATGTGAATAATGAATTACTATTAAATTAATTATGAATATCCAGGGCCTTCCCCAGGAATTTTTTAAGGGATAGTGGCATTTAACCCCTCCTGCATGTTGATTTTTTTTCATGTTTTGAATTAAAATACGGGTTTTGGCATACACCTGACATTTAAAACATGTTTTAAATATATCTACCAGTCTGCCATAGATAGTACATGTATGACCATTTTTTGACTTTTTTTCTTTTTGAAAAAGATGATACACTCAACTTTATACATTGTTTCCTTTGCTGTTCTAGATTTTTTTTATCTTGAAAACTCTAGATTATATATGTGGTGAAGTTAAGCAGGAGTAATTATGTTATTTTTAAGAGAATAACATTTTTAACACTTGAAAACGCAGTCGTGTGTTTTTTAAGCATCCGAAATAAGGACTATCCGGATTTACATCAACTTTTTACGCTGACATTGTCTTACAATAACTTAATGTCTAAGTCATGTTTACTGCTTTAAGTCATTAGCGTTTTCAGAAAAAAAAGGTAGGAAACGGTTATCAGTTTATTTAAATGTTATAAAATTGCTGTCTTTATTCATAATCGTTTTAGTTTGAAACATGGAAGCAAATTCAAAAAAGGTAGTAACCTAAATTTATAATTTGCAACCCAGAGATTCTTATAATTGTATGTGATTATCGAATAATTTAATGTTTGTCAGATTATTTTCTCATTATCTATTTAAAATCGCTATAAAATGGATGGAGGCACGTTAATTCAACGCTACAATAAAATATAACATAAGTAAATCGTTTTCACATTTGATGACGTAGCATAATAAGTTTACAGGTCATGTACGCATGGTTGAATTCTTGAATTAGACCCTTAGCTCAGGTAATTAACACCTCTGCCCCTCTAATCCTTATGAAAACACTCCAATCAGGAGCTAAGGACGTATGCTTGTCAGGAGTTTATGCCTCGTAATTCGACAATCCAGTTTTGGGGTTTGGCCTGACTGGTTAAATCCGTTTATATTATGTCTCTAGAGTTAGGATTCTCAAAATATGTAAGTAATATATTTACCTCATTGTCAGTAGGTTTAGAATCGGTGTACATATGTTATAAAATTTGGCTGTTGTTGGCGGGATAGCTACTTTAATAAATTCTTTATATATGGTAACGCGATACATGTCATTTACTTACACCGACATGTGGTATTCTGCTTGTAGGCGTTGGAACATCTTCAGAACTTTATCGGGGAGTGTGACAGGAAGACGGAGATGTACAAACGACGTCTGAAGGAGACGCAGGAGGAGCTGAGTGAGGAGGCCAACAGCAAGGTAAGCAGAATCTGTAGGAGTAGGCTCCGAGTAACCTTCATCACTAAGTTGTCTGCGTGCAGATACTTTAAATTTGTGTGGGCTTTCAGTTAGTAGGGACTTTGCCTTGGTCTGTTGTCCTTTGTCCGTCCGTTAACTTTTTGATGTCATTGCTCTTTTAATAAAGAAAAAAAATGAAAAAATATAAAATAAACATTTTTTTTTAAATAAAATATAAAAAGAATTCTGTACCAGCCAACCATATAGTTTTTAAGCATAATTTTATTTGGCCTTTAAAATAAGAAAGCAAACCTGCCAAAAGGTTGTCTAGAGCCAGGGTTTGAAATTAACTTTTTTCATAGTGTCAATAGGACAAGTAACTTACACAATTTACTTGTCCCCAGTCAAATTTACTTGTCCCGGCACTTCATGTAAAAGTGATACAAAAAAAAAGATCAATCATGAAAGTGACATTACATTCCCTCAGTTGCATTCCACCAATGAAAACAAGATGGGTTTTATTTGTCATTTACATTGGGCTCACCAATGTTTTGACGTTTTTTTCAGTATGTAAAATTCAATTATTGTTATAAAATTTAGTTGTCCGTAGGACAGGTCACCTGGGACAATTAACTTGTCCCCAGTAGAATCAACATGGCACAGGACAAGGGGACAACTGTAAATGTCAAACCCTGAGAGCTTGGATGCTGTGTAGCTGACCTCATTATTATAATAGCTGGTATTTCTGTTCCTATTATTATAATAGAGCTAATATTATTAAATAACTATTACAGGCAGAATCAATCCACTCGCTGGGAGAGGAGATTGGAACCAAGCTGGCAAAAGCTGAAACTCTGGGTGCCGAAGGGAAAGTGGATGAATCCATGACGCTCATGAACAATGTCGAGGAACTGAAAAAGCAAAAAACACTTGCAGAGGTGAGTATCTCAATGTACAATATCTATATTAAGTCCCCACCCCACTCGCCAGACACAAATACACACAACATGTGTGCTTTCTTCTAATTGTAACTAGTATCTCATTGTTCCATTGTCCACCCCACTCGCCAGACACAAATACACACAACATGTGTGCTTTCTTCTAACTGTAACTAGTATCTCATTGTTCCATTGTCCACCCCACTCGCCAGACACAAATACACACAACATGTGTGCTTTCTTCTAACTGTAACTAGTATCTCATTGTTCCATTGTCCACCCCACTCGCCAGACACAAATACACACAACATGTGTGCTTTCTTCTAATTGTAACTAGTATCTCATTGTTCCATTGTCCACCCCACTCGCCAGACACAAATACACACAACATGTGTGCTTTCTTCTAACTGTAACTAGTATCTCATTGTTCCATTGTCCACCCCACTCGCCAGACACAAATACACACAACATGTGTGCTTTCTTCTAATTGTAACTAGTATCTCATTGTTCCATTGTCCACCCCACTCGCCAGACACAAATACACACAACATGTGTGCTTTCTTCTAATTGTAACTAGTATCTCATTGTTCCATTGTCCACCCCACTCGCCAGACACAAATACACACAACATGTGTGCTTTCTTCTAATTGTAACTAGTATCTCGTTCCATTGTCCACCCCACTCACCAGACACAAATACACACAACATGTGTGCTTTCTTCTAACTGTAACTAGTATCTCATTGTTCCATTGTCCACCCCACTCGCCAGACACAAATACACACAACATGTGTGCTTTCTTCTAATTGTAACTAGTATCTCATTGTTCCATTGTCCACCCCACTCGCCAGACACAAATACACACAACATGTGTGCTTTCTTCTAACTGTAACTAGTATCTCATTGTTCCATTGTCCACCCCACTCGCCAGACACAAATACACACAACATGTGTGCTTTCTTCTAATTGTAACTAGTATCTCATTGTTCCATTGTCCACCCCACTCGCCAGACACAAATACACACAACATGTGTGCTTTCTTCTAACTGTAACTAGTATCTCATTGTTCCATTGTCCACCCCACTCGCCAGACACAAATACACACAACATGTGTGCTTTCTTCTAATTGTAACTAGTATCTCATTGTTCCATTGTCCACCCCACTCGCCAGACACAAATACACACAACATGTGTGCTTTCTTCTAATTGTAACTAGTATCTCATTGTTCCATTGTCCACCCCACTCGCCAGACACAAATACACACAACATGTGTGCTTTCTTCTAATTGTAACTAGTATCTCATTGTTCCATTGTCCACCCCACTCGCCAGACACAAATACACACAACATGTGTGCTTTCTTCTAACTGTAACTAGTATCTCATTGTTCCATTGTCCACCCCACTCGCCAGACACAAATACACACAACATGTGTGCTTTCTTCTAATTGTAACTAGTATCTCATTGTTCCATTGTCCACCCCACTCGCCAGACACAAATACACACAACATGTGTGCTTTCTTCTAATTGTAACTAGTATCTCATTGTTCCATTGTCCACCCCACTCGCCAGACACAAATACACACAACATGTGTGCTTTATTCTAACTGTAACTAGTATCTCATTGTTCCATTGTCCACCCCACTCGCCAGACACAAATACACACAACATGTGTGCTTTATTCTAACTGTAACTAGTATCTCATTGTTCCATTGTCCACCCCACTCGCCAGACACAAATACACACAACATGTGTGCTTTCTTCTAATTGTAACTAGTATCTCATTGTTCCATTGTCCACCCCACTCGCCAGACACAAATACACACAACATGTGTGCTTTCTTCTAATTGTTACTAGTATCTCATTGTTCCATTGTCCACCCCACTCGCCAGACACAAATACACACAACATGTGTGCTTTCTTCTAATTGTAACTAGTATCTCGTTCCATTGTCCACCCCACTCACCAGACACAAATACACACAACATGTGTGCTTTCTTCTAACTGTAACTAGTATCTCATTGTTCCATTGTCCACCCCACTCGCCAGACACAAATACACACAACATGTGTGCTTTCTTCTAACTGTAACTAGTATCTCATTGTTCCATTGTCCACCCCACTCGCCAGACACAAATACACACAACATGTGTGCTTTCTTTTAACTGTAACTAGTATCTCATTGTTCCATTGTCCACCCCACTCGCCAGACACAAATACACACAACATGTGTGCTTTCTTCTAATTGTAACTAGTATCTCATTGTTCCATTGTCCACCCCACTCGCCAGACACAAATACACACAACATGTGTGCTTTCTTCTAATTGTAACTAGTATCTCATTGTTCCATTGTCCACCCCACTCGCCAGACACAAATACACACAACATGTGTGCTTTCTTCTAACTGTAACTAGTATCTCATTGTTCCATTGTCCACCCCACTCGCCAGACACAAATACACACAACATGTGTGCTTTCTTCTAATTGTAACTAGTATCTCATTGTTCCATTGTCCACCCCACTCGCCAGACACAAATACACGCAACATGTGTGCTTTCTTCTAATTGTAACTAGTATCTCATTGTTCCATTGTCCACCCCACTCGCCAGACACAAATACACGCAACATGTGTGCTTTCTTCTAATTGTAACTAGTATCTCATTGTTCCATTGTCCACCCCACTCGCCAGACACAAATACACACAACATGTGTGCTTTCTTCTAATTGTAACTAGTATCTCATTGTTCCATTGTCCACCCCACTCGCCAGACACAAATACACACAACATGTGTGCTTTCTTCTAACTGTAACTAGTATCTCATTGTTCCATTGTCCACCCCACTCGCCAGACACAAATACACACAACATGTGTGCTTTCTTCTAATTGTAACTAGTATCTCATTGTTCCATTGTCCACCCCACTCGCCAGACACAAATACACACAACATGTGTGCTTTCTTCTAACTGTAACTAGTATCTCATTGTTCCATTGTCCACCCCACTCGCCAGACACAAATACACACAACATGTGTGCTTTCTTCTAATTGTAACTAGTATCTCATTGTTCCATTGTCCACCCCACTCGCCAGACACAAATACACACAACATGTGTGCTTTCTTCTAATTGTAACTAGTATCTCATTGTTCCATTGTCCACCCCACTCGCCAGACACAAATACACACAACATGTGTGCTTTCTTCTAATTGTAACTAGTATCTCATTGTTCCATTGTCCACCCCACTCGCCAGACACAAATACACACAACATGTGTGCTTTCTTCTAACTGTAACTAGTATCTCATTGTTCCATTGTCCACCCCACTCGCCAGACACAAATACACACAACATGTGTGCTTTCTTCTAACTGTAACTAGTATCTCATTGTTCCATTGTCCACCCCACTCGCCAGACACAAATACACACAACATGTGTGCTTTCTTCTAATTGTAACTAGTATCTCATTGTTCCATTGTCCACCCCACTCGCCAGACACAAATACACACAACATGTGTGCTTTATTCTAACTGTAACTAGTATCTCATTGTTCCATTGTCCACCCCACTCGCCAGACACAAATACACACAACATGTGTGCTTTATTCTAACTGTAACTAGTATCTCATTGTTCCATTGTCCACCCCACTCGCCAGACACAAATACACACAACATGTGTGCTTTCTTCTAACTGTAACTAGTATCTCATTGTTCCATTGTCCACCCCACTCGCCAGACACAAATACACACAACATGTGTGCTTTATTCTAACTGTAACTAGTATCTCATTGTTCCATTGTCCACCCCACTCGCCAGACACAAATATACACAACATGTGTGCTTTATTCTAACTGTAACTAGTATCTCATTGTTCCATTGTCCACCCCACTCGCCAGACACAAATACACACAACATGTGTGCTTTATTCTAACTGTAACTAGTATCTCATTGTTCCATTGTCCACCCCACTCGCCAGACACAAATACACACAACATGTGTGCTTTCTTCTAACTGTAACTAGTATCTCATTGTTCCATTGTCCACCCCACTCGCCAGACACAAATACACACAACATGTGTGCTTTCTTCTAACTGTAACTAGTATCTCATTGTTCCATTGTCCACCCCACTCGCCAGACACAAATACACACAACATGTGTGCTTTCTTCTAACTGTAACTAGTATCTCATTGTTCCATTGTCCACCCCACTCGCCAGACACAAATACACACAACATGTGTGCTTTCTTCTAACTGTAACTAGTATCTCATTGTTCCATTGTCCACCCCACTCGCCAGACACAAATACACACAACATGTGTGCTTTCTTCTAATTGTAACTAGTATCTCATTGTTCCATTGTTTTCAGTAGTACCTTGCAAAACTCTTTCTTGTGAAGTTAAAAAAATATATCATTTTCATGTCCCCTTCCTTCGGGGACATATAGTAATTGCACCGTTCGTCCGTTTGTCTGTCCGTCCAAAACAATCGTGTCTCAACCATAACTTTAAAAGTATTGAAGGGATTCCCTTAAACTTAAAAGAAATGTTCACCACATTGAGACTGTGTTGTGTGCATGAATCGGTTAAGTACCACAAAGATCAAGGTCACACCTGGAGTTCAAACAGGGTTCGACACAACGGTAGTCCAGTATTCCGAGACCACCAGAATTTGTCTCGGACTACCTAGACCTCCCAGCTGAGTAGTCCTGTGGACTACCTACTTTTGACAAAAACAAATAGACATAATCGTCAACTTTGTAATAAAACATAACAAATAAAACAACTTTATTATAATTTTTCACCAAAGTTTGTTAAATCTACTATCCAAAGATGTTTTTACTTTGAAAACACGATGTTTTCTTTCAAAAACGATATGTTGCGATGTACCCGTTCCACAGACGTAACTGGTTTCCGGTATGCTCACGACGGCTACCTATATTGTGAATATGAAAAGGGTACTCGGAAGAGTTACTTGCGTCAGCATCACAGATGTTTCGTCCCAAAACTAGTTTCGACTTAACATATGAACAAGTAGCTATTTGAGTTGTTGATTTAAATTGATCACATTGAATTTGCCCGGTAATAAATGTCAATCGAAGTAAAAATGGGCAGAAATACAATTGTCAACTATATTGAGTCAAAACTGTTTAAACTATGCAACGAACAAGCCTTGGGATGTATCATTCGACTGAAATGGTCATATACCACAGGGATGAAGCTTAACATTTTTAGACTAGGAGCCAGCTGGGCCTCTTGCTTGCAAAAGTTAGCAGCCCAGCTTCAGAATCAGTAGCCCAGAGTGTCACATGTCACTTTATTCAGGGAGTAAGTATACTTACATGTATGTATATGTATACTTACTGAATGCTTTATTATACCAATCTTCGGAAGGAAACTTTGTAAAAACTTTAGAACTAATAAAGATCTTTTTAATCAATAGACTTATTTATTTTAAAACAAACAAAGAAAAAATCAAACAAACAAATCTTTCATTCCCCAACATGAATTTAGTGTCTACTCGCAAGAGTCAGTATTCAGTGTTGTAAATTGAGCAAAATAAATACCATTTGTTAATGAGTTTTGTTATAAACTACAGGATCCTTCAATTCCGTCGGTGTGTTCTTGGGCAAGACACTTTCCCTTAGCCTCGTCCGGCGGATGGGGACGTAAACCGGGCGGTCCCGTGTATCGGTCTATCCTCCGAGCACGTTAAAGAACCATAGGAATCTATTCGATAATAAGAGTAGGGCAGGTTCCCGGATTCCTGTGTATCCTTCCCCTCTCTCTGGGGCGGCTCTAAATATCCTATACTGTGTTGATGAGCCGTTAAACAACATGCAATTCAATAAACATAACTAGACTGTAAATTATTGTAATAAAATATTAAAAAAAGATATTAAATTAATTTTTATTTTGTTATAATTTATATTAACATACAGTTTTAAAATTCATATATGATACCTTTCTATCGACATAATTCTCTGCCATATAACTATTATTGACAATTTCTAAAAGTGCCGCATTTAGGAATATCCAAAAAACGGAAGTGCAACCTAAAAGTTATAACACGAATAATGATGTAATATATATGATGATAAACACTACCATGTCTGTTTTAATGTTGATTTTATACCAAAGTCAACAAACTGTCGTGGGGGGGGGGGGGGTGGAAATAAAAACAAAAGTTTGTTTTCTTATTATTTTGCTCAGGGTTTGTCTATTTATTTCAGTCAAAAGTATGTAGTGCATGGGACTAAACAAAAATCTGCAGGGTAAAATCCTCGAACTTCAATGTTTGTTTTCAGTGAATTACCTACCTCTCTTGTCAGTTTTTGGATTTGAATATTTTTGGTCGCCACCTGGGTGCGTGACTCAAATTTTAGTCGACCAGGCCTTTTTTTATTCGCCACGGGCGACTGAGCGAGTGCTAATCTTTGCCCCTATACCATTATCGCATTTATAAGGTATTATAGCCTTTTGGCCTTCACCCTTATTTCTAAATAAGGATGGTTGAAAAAAACTAACTTTTCTTACAGAACTATCTTAGATACACTCAAAAATGGGGATAATGTAATGCTTCCAGCCTCTTATACTTCACCCCCAGAATGGCAGTATATAAACTGTACTTTTTGTAAATATACCCTCAGTACAATTTTATCAATAAAATGTGTATTTCAATTAAAATATCCTAAATGAACCTGTTTTATGATGAAAATTTAATGTTTTGATGGTTTATGGTGATTTGTTCTGATTTGGGTAATTTAATCCATTTGGAATCTACCTTACAATCTGACGATATGCCCTAATGGACCCTATAACTTTTTCAACCAATCAATAGTGGTTACTGTATCAGACCTAAAAGATAAGTTTCTGAAGAAACTGGCATGGCAATACCCAATAAAAACATTGTTTTTTTGCGCATTTCCATTTTTGAAGAAATGTGGAAAAACCAGGGGACTATTAAATTCTTTCAGTCAAGAAAATGAAATCAAGTGAAGAGAAAAAGGAACATAGACATCTGTAAGACAAAGCGAAAATGGTGTTTCAATTAAATGACTCCTGTACAATGATGAAAAACGTGAAAAAACATATAAGGACTAAGGTGTGTCTGCGAGTATTTTAAGCCCAAACGGGCTGTTGGAATGACCAGGAAGATGTGAAGATGTGGATCCTGATTTTATCTGACTTTAAAAGGCTTCCAAACCTTGCAGAGTAAGGCCAACAGGCATATGTGAGACTTACTGAATAGATGGAATCCGACCTTTTGAAGTCCCTTTATTCTGAGGTTTATATTTTGAAAATTAGCCGGACTACCAAAATCTGTGCAAGACTACTTGAAAGTTGGTTTTCCTGCGGACTACTTGGGTAAAATAGTTAGTGTCTAACCCTGTCAAAGGTCAAACGAGTAAACCGTTTCAGGGGCATTTGTCACTATCTGTGACATTTCTTGTTTTAGTTTTGCATCAGCTTTTATAACCCATCAGTTGTATGTGTATACCATGACTTGTTTTATAACACAGTTTCTGATTTTCAGACTGACTACAAGAATTCTATGCCAGCATCCAGCTATCAGCAACAGAAGCTGCGCGTGTGCGAGATTTGTTCTGCATATCTCGGCATCCATGACAATGACAGAAGGTTGGCGGACCACTTTGGAGGCAAACTTCATATTGGGTTTATCACCATTAGAGACAAATTGGCAGAGTTGAAGGTATTGCTATTAAACTACTATTTTGTTTGGTTACAATTTATCTGAGCCCTGTCATTAGCGTTTGCTTTAATGACTAATCAGAAACAACTTGGTCAAAAGACCACTTTTCACATGGATGAACTAGCAGGCATCTGCCACATTTTCTTGTAATCTTGTAAATTGCACTGTTCCATCTTAAATCTTCATAGTTTTTACTTGATTTAAAACATTTTATTAAAGAGAGAAGATCACTATTTGCCAGATGATGAGCAACTGTTGTCATAGTAACTACAAGGATGACACAATATCAACTACCAAACTGATTGCCAAAAAATACCCGTTTATACTAAAATTACGCTATTAAAATACCTGATGGATGTAACATGTATTATTTGACCATTTTAAAATGAAATACAATTTAACTGAGGACAAGATGTACCTGCTATACACTAGTTAAGGTTTGCTAAGCAACAAGATATCTCGCTCATATCACTAGAGCAGTGGCAGAAAAACTATAATATGGCTCCAGCGTAAATGGAGTGTCAACAATAGAATTTGCAGCAACTCTGCAGTTCAGGGTGAGAAGGTTCTAGGTCCGTTCTCCATATTTTAATTCGATGTACATGGAGGATGAGCCTGGCATGTTCATTCCTGTTAGGCGCCATATAACCTTTCATTTGTTGGTGCGCCTTAAACCCCAATTTAATTCAATTTGACATTTTACAGTGGTCAGTTTTACCAACAGTATATAACTAAACAATTAAAAATAAGGCAAAAAAGTTTGGTGCTTAACAAACTTTGAGTAGTTTATAATGTGGATATGGAAGCTTAAAAAACTTCTGTATTTCAGGTGACTCATGCTGACAGAATCCGACAGCGTGGAGAGGAAAGAGAAATACAGCGCCAGTTACGAGAGGAGGAGAGAAAGCAGGAAACAGACAGCAAGTCACGCAGAAGTCGCAGTCGGAGTCGCGGCAAAAGATCACGCAGTAGAAGTGGTTCAAGAAAAAGACGAACTAGGTCAAGGTCACGTTCCAGGTAAAGATACAGGCATTTCAAATTACAGAAAATGTTAAAACATTAATCATTTCATGTTACTGTAATCATTTGTGTCTATTAAACGTCATGCATTATGTGTATAACAATTCTTATAACAACGGAAAAGTAAGATAACCTTATCAGAAATAAATTTCACATCATTGATGGGTAGATACATTGCCAGACAGGTTTAAATGTTAACTCCACAATATCAATTCTAGTTGATAAAGGAACATTTAGCTGTCTGTCTTGATTGTTTATCTCAACATCTTCACCATTTTTTGGAAGGATTTTAATGGCTGTTGATTTTTGTCTACATGACGTGTCAAATCCACGTCGTTAAAGTCAAGGTCACGCTGAAATCTAAGGTAAAAGGAAAAACCAGTACAGGGATATTGGTGATATTAACCAAAGTTTAGTTAGACTTAAAAAAAAAATAGGTTTTTTACCCCTCGACAATATTTATTTTTTTTAGCGGTAAAAAAATCGCAACGCAAATGAATTATTATACCAGTCCAGTCGCTTAGCAATGATCATTTTCGATTTTCAACTCATACGTCCATTTGGCATTGAAACATGTCAATTTGAAGTTCGCTCATCAGAATCAAGCATACAAAGTCAAAAACTTACATAAATCTCAAGATAAATGCTTTAATTTACTTGTTGCGAAGAAATAAATTCAAAATCGATTGAATATTGTGTTATACACGCGTTTTACCTGCGACCCACATTCGCGGATTATACACAAAATGTCCGCCATTTGCATTCAATATATTATCATGTTTTCTTTCACAGCATATTTCCTCTAGCCATAAGCTTGATTCTTACAAATATTATGTTTGTTTGAAATTTCTAAGGCTAAATATTATCTTAAATCTAAGATAAATGGTGGATGTTCTACGCTTCGGAAGATTACAATGGATGAAAATATACTAATTTTGGAAGGGGTTTCCCCAGAATACATATCACGTGATACCTCTATTTTTAAACTTCCAATCAAAATTGAGCGCACTTGCGAGAAGCAGATCAACCTATTGCGAAAACCGCGTTGTTTACATCAGCTACTGTACACTGCAATGCACACAACAGCTACACATAAGACGTTTTGGGGTAGGAATTTGGGAGCTTTCCCGGAATTCTTAATATGTTATGACGACAGAGTACCTGTATCTCTCTATGTGTACCAAAGAAACACAACAAACAATAGACTTGTTTTATGCAACTTTATTCTGATAGTGCTGTTATATATATTTTGAAACACACTGGTATTGAGGTCTCGACAAAAAAAAAAAATCAACATACCGACCCCGTTTTTAGCTCTACTGATCAAAGATCAGCAGAGCTTATGCCGTGGTGCGGCGTCCATCTGTCCCGGCCACCATTAAAAAAATGTTTGTTTGCAGTTTCCGACCCATGGCTTTTAGGGGTGGGTTGATAGGTAGGAATATATGTAAAAAAAATAATTAACATTCTTATTAACGCATGCCCATCAACGGCATGCAAATATTGTGTGCTTCACTAGAATATCCATAGATTTATATTTTTTTAAAGGTTTAAGTTAAATATTAACAGAACATGCAAAACATTGATCAAATGTTCATTAATGGACACATGAAACAGACTTAGTAACTATTAAACAGTGCTCGACGCTAACTTTTTCGAAGTAATGTTTCAAATGACAAAATCTTTTGTTTGGTACAAGATATGAACATCAAATCCAGTGCATACAATCTACACTTTTTTTATATTTCATCTAAAACATATAAATTGAATAATTAGAAATATTTGAAAAATATGGTCAAATTTTCACTTGCTCGAAACTTGCCCGGGGCAAGTAGAAATTTAGTTCGGGCAAGTGGATTAGACAAAGACTTGCCCGAAAATGTAGAGATATACACTTTACCCAAAATATTGTTCCCACGCATACAATTTTCAAGTTCTGGCAAGTAGAAAATAAAAGTTAATGTCAAGCCCTGTTAAAGTATAAACATTGAACTCTGTCTCAATTTCACTTCTCAGTTTACGTTACTGCAAAGAACTCTTCAAGTGTCCTTTTTGCAGACACCATCCTCACATTTTTCTCGCTCACAAGGTTAGTCATGTAGACGCTTTCAATTTACAATAGCAGCAGAGATTATTTCCAAGCATCCAATATATCAGAGCATTATGAAACTTCCCAAAATAATTGAAACAACCAACAATATTTGTGATGAACACATTGGGGTGGGTTGGGGTTGGGGTGGAATTGAAAAAAACAAAAAAAAATGTTTGGGTCGGCCGATTTGCCTTGGGTCGGTCGCAAACTGCAAACAAACAATCTTTTAATTTAGGCCTCGTAAACTTTTTTTTGTAGCGACTGCTCCTCTGAAACTACTTGACGGATTTTCACGAAACTTCACAGGAATGTTGCTCTTGTCTAGTTGATCCTAGCAAAATTTCAGGTCAGCCGGAAATTCAAGATGGCCACCATGCCTTAAAATAGATTTAAAAAAAAAAATGAAAGTTTGTAGCGACTACTTCTTGAAAACTATAAGTGATATTGATATGGGCCTCTTTTTTTTTAAATGATCAGCATGACATTATGTTGGTTCTTGAAAATTAATTTTATTCGACATTAAACTTGGCTGCCAGCGGCCATCTTTGTTTATATACAGTTATATAGTAAAAACTTGTAGCGACTACTCCTGAAACTACTAGAAGGATTTTCATGAAACTTAACATAAATGTTGCTCTTGATGTCTAGTTGATCCTAGCAAAATTTCAGGTCGGCTGGAAATTCAAGATGGCCGCCATGGCTAAAAATAGATTTTTAGCTCTACTGATCAGAGATCAGCAGAGCTTATGCCGTGGTGCGGCGTCCGTCGTCCGTCCGTCTGTCCGTCCGTCTGTCCGTCCGTCCGTTAACTTTTATTTGTAGTGACTACTCCTCTGAAACTACTGGATGGATATTCATAAAAC
Organism: Cyrtodaria siliqua; assembly: GCA_037043455.1. Taxonomy (NCBI): domain Eukaryota; kingdom Metazoa; phylum Mollusca; class Bivalvia; order Adapedonta; family Hiatellidae; genus Cyrtodaria; species Cyrtodaria siliqua. The sequence continues at coordinate 19,116 of JAWPHD010003766.1, forward strand.
TTTACAGAAATGTTGCCCATGAAGTCTAGTTGATCCTAGCAAAAATTCATGTTGATGTGAAATCCAAGATGGCCGCCAAAGCTAAAAATAGATTTTTTAAATTCAAGTTTGTAGCGACTACTTCTTGAAAACTATAAGTGATATTGATATGGGACTTTTTCTAAAATGATCAGCATGACATGATGTTGGTCCTTGTCGAAAATCGTTTTGATTCGACGTTAAACGTGGCTGCCAGCGGCCATCTTTGTTTACATAGAGTTATATAGTAAAAAGTTGTAGCGACTACTCCTCTGAAACTACTTGGCGGATTTTCATGAAACTTCACAGGAATGTTGCTCTTGATGTCTAAATGATCCTAGCAAAATTTCAGGTCGGCCGGAAATTCAAGATGGTCGCCACGGCTAAAAATAAATTTTCAAAATACAAGTTTGTAGCGACTACTTCTTGAAAACTATAAGTGATATTGATATGGGACTTTTTCTAAAATGATCAGCATGACATGATGTTGGTCCTTATCAAAAATCGTTTTGATTCGACGTTAAACGTGGCTGCCAGCGGCCATCTTTGTTTACATAGAGTTATATAGTAAAAACTTGTAGCGACTACTCCTCTGAAACTACTTGCCGGATGTTCATGAAACTTTACAGGAATGTTGCTCTTAATGTCTAATTGATCCTAGCAGAATTTCAGATCGGCAAGAAATTCAAGATGGCTGCCAAAGTTAAAAATAGATTTTTAAAAAATAAGTTTGTAGCGACTACTTCTTGAAAACTATAAGTGATATTGATATGGGACTTTTTCTAAAATGATCAGCATGACATGATGGTTATCCGAGTCGAACATTATTTTGATTCGACATTAAACATGGCTGCCAGTGGCCATCTTTGTTTACATAGAGTTATATAATAAAAACTTGTAGCGACTACTCCTCTGAAACTACTTGACGGATTTTCATGAAACTTCACAGAAATGTTGCTCTTGATGTCTAATTGATTCTAGCAAAATTTCAGGTCGGCCGGAAATTCAAGATAACCGCCTTGGCTAAAAATAGATTTTCAAAATACAAGTTTGTAGCGACTACTTCTTGAAAACTATAAGTGATATTGATATGGGACTTTTTCTAAAGACATGATGTTGGTCCTTGTCGAAAATCGTTTTGATTCGACGTTAAACATGGCTGCCAGCGGCCATCTTTGTTTACATAGAGTTATATAATGAAAACTTGTAGCGACTACTCCTCTGAAACTACTTGACGGATTTTCATGAAACTTCACACGAATGTTGCTCTTGATGTCTAATTGATCCTAGCAAAATTTCAGGTCGGCCGGAAATTCAAGATGGCCGCCACAGCTAAAAATAGATTTTTAAAAAATAAGTTTGTAGCGACTACTTCTTGAAAACTATAAGAGATATTGATATGGGACTTTTTCTAAAATGATCAGCATGACATGATGTTGGTCCTTGTCGAAAATCGTTTTGATTCGACGTTAAACATGGCTGCCAGTGGCCATCTTTGTTTACATTGCGTTATATAATGAAAACTTGTAGCGACTACTCCTCTGAAACTACTTTACGGATTTTCATGAAACTTCACAGGAATGTTGCTCTTGATGTCTTATTGATCCTAGCAAAATTTCAGGTCGGCCGGAAAATCAAGATGGCCGCCACGGCTAAAAATAGATTTAAAAAAAATAAGATTGTAGCGACGACTTCTTGAAAACTTTAAGAGATATTGATATGGGACTTTTTCTAAAATGATCAGCATGACATGATGGTTATCCGAGTTCAACATTATTTTGATTCGACGTTAAACATGGCTGCCAGTGGCCATCTTTGTTTACATAGAGTTTTATAATGAAAACTTGTAGCGACTACTCCTCTGAAAGTACTTGACGGATTTTCATGAAAATTCACAGAAATGTTGCTCTTGATGTCTAATTGATCCTAGCAAAATTTCAGGTCAGCCGGAAATTCAAGACGGCCGCCACGGCTAAAAATTGATTTTCAAAAATCAAGTTTGTAGTCACTACTTCCTGAAATCAAAATCAATCAGTAGAGCTTCAAGGTCATTGACCTCTTGTTAAAAAACAAGATTGTAGCGACTACTTCTTGAAAACTATAAGTGATATTGATATGGGTATTTTTTGTAAAATGATCAGCATGACATGATGTTGGTTCTTGAAAATTATTTTGATTCGACATTAAACATGGCTGCCAGTGGCCATCTTTGTTTAAATAGAGTTGTAGCGATAACTCCTGAAACTACTTGACATATTTTCATGAAACTTCACAGGAATGCTGATCTAGCTATCAAAACCTTTCAGTAGAGCTTCAAGGTCATTAACCTCTTGTTTTGGGCATGTAACAGGAAATATCACTTCTTTTTTTTTAGGTCTTATAAAAATAATGTGTGTAGCAGACAATGTCAAGACTATGTTGAAAACAATTCTAAGATCCCTATCTTCGAGTTCAAGATCACTTCTTGAGTCGGAACTAAAAAGTGGGTATTTTTTGTGCCCCATCTGACTTCTGAACCATCGGAAGCCTTGTGATATTTTACAGAAAGGTTAACGTCAACAGTATGTGTCAGTAAATGGTCCCTATTTTAAAGGTCATGGTCAAGCGACTGCTCCGCGAGCTTCCATTGGTGTTTATATTTATTTTGCACAACAGTGGTACTAGAAAGTGTGGCTTGTTAATAATGAAATAGTGTCTTATCTGTAAATAATCTTACTGCAGGAGGTCCAGGTCACATTCAAGGTCGCGTCACAGCAAAAAGTCTAGCAGAAGACGGTCACGGTCAAGGTCCAGGAGATCAAGATCAAGGTCGAAGAAACGCACCAGGTTCGTTGATAATAGTCATAAATATATTTTTCTTCCGCCATATTATGGAAGGACTACACCATTATGTTCGAAGTCTTAAATTCTTCTGTTTCAATTTCCTATTAACCCTTAGCCTGCTAAGGGCGACTACAATAGCAGTTACTCGCAGGCTGATCTGGGTTTACAATGTCCGGCTGCTCGTCAGTCATTTCTCCCAAACACCCCTTTGTAACCTAAATGGAATGGTCTAAATTTAAAGAAAAGACAGTCCATTATACATTCATAGTGGGCTAAGGGTTAATTTAGAGAGCATTCTCAAGCTTACCAAATTATCTAGATATGGTAAAACTGGAAAATATGTTGAACCTCAAACTAATTGCAACAGAAAATGTTTGAAATTGTCTGAAAGTGTAGCCATAAGGATTAACACACCAAAAATTAGACAAAATCTGACATTCCTTTCACTAAAAATTGTGCATTCAAAAGTTTCCACTTCTAAAATTTCAATTTACATGTGCTTCCAAATATATTAGAATTGGTTTGATGGGGGATTTCACTTCAAAAATGTTCAGTTATCTTAATGAGTGCAACTAGGAAAACAGAATATACATAAATGTCTATTTTAACATTGTTTCTTGAAATAAATAAAATCTACCCGATGAAATAAAACACTTTCGATTACCCTCCCACTAAAATCACAATGGAAACCTCGGCATATCACAGATAAAAATACTTCATATGGATTTCCACACAACAATTTGATGTTCATTCTCATATGAAGAGCAAAGACGATGAGTTTGGGGTAATTAATTAACACCCATGTTTTACTCACTGCATCAGTTGTTGGCAACGGGAGTAAAACTGATGATTTCAGCGCAAAATTGTCAATGTGGTTCTTATAATTGTGGAACTGACATATATTTGAAGTATAAATGCTTTAACTGAGATCACTACTTTAAAACATTCACAATACCCTGGGTAACAAACATGTATTTACTATTATTGTTAGAGTAAAATATGTTTGATTTTAAATTTCGATTGCATGCGATGTAACTTGCTTTTCTTTAACTAACCACACATTTTACCCAGAAGTTTGAGTGAGTGGGGTAAATCTACGTTATACATTATATGTTATTTAATACATAATAGGAAGATTTAATTATTTCAAAAAAGTAATTATAAGCATTAGCTGTCTCATTTGCACAGCGGGTTGTGGCGCTGATTGTCTATTCCCACAAAACACACACTAGCCCTCTGTCTCTAAACAATGAAACAACAACCTGTAAATAAATACGGTTGGGATAGGGATAGGGGAAATTGTTCACATAATGTAAATGCAATTTTTGTCTCGCCGACGAAAGTGGGTAGCGAGACATAGCAGTCACTTTTCCGCATTTTAAATCAACTATATCTCAACAGCCGCTTTTGATTCTTTTCTGAAACTTTGCCAAATGCTTTGCTGGGTCAAGGGACATCATGTTATGCCAAAATTACCAAGGTCAAGGTCATATTTTGCGTTATTTTCCCAAAACTTAACCTTGGTTAGGCAGGTTAACCTCAGTTAACTGCATGTGATTGCCTCATTTTCTTTGTTTAATACATTGTCATATGTATTGGTGTACATCACTGAACGACAAGTGTCTCTGTGGCCGAATGGTTAACGATGTTCTCACCGCTGCGGGTTCGAATCCCACTGGGAGCTCGACTTGTAAGTGAGGAAGTGTCGATTCTTACGGATGACGGGAGGTATACAGTACTGGTTCTACCCAGGAAAAGTGGGTGGTCTGCCTCCACCCTAAAAAATCGACCGTCATATATATAACCTTACATGTGTTGAAAATGACTTAAAACACCATACAAACAAACTGAAGACAAAAATTACCAAGGTCAGTGTCATATTTTGCGTTATTTATCCTAAACATCACTTTAGTTACTTTCAACAGTTTTTTTAACAGTTAAACACTGGCAGCCAGTGGCCATCTTTGTTTACATAAGAGTTATTTAGGAAAAACTTGTGGCGACTACTCCTGAAACAACCTGATGGAATTTCATGTAACTTGACAGGAATGTTGCTCTTGATGTCTAGTTGATCCTAGCAAAAATTCAGGTCAGTAGGAAATTCAAGATGGCCACCTGCTAAAAATAGATTTTAAAAATGCTACTTTGTGGCAACTACTTCTCAAAAACGATAAGTGATATTGAATTGGAACCTTAACCAAAATGACTGGTGCGACATGTACTTGGTCCAAACCAAGATTCAGTTTGATTCGATGTCAAACATGGCCGCCAGTGGCCATCTTTGTTTAAATAGTTATATAGGAAACTCTTGTGGCGACCTAGGAATCTTTATGTGAGGAAGCTATCCAGCTGGCTTGCGGAACGTCGGTGGTTCTACCCAGGTGCCCGCCCGTGCACGAAAATTGACCGGAGGGGCACCTGGGGTCTTCCTCCACCAATTGAAGCTGGAAAGTCGCCGTATGACCTTAGCTGTTGGTGCGACTATAAAATCCAATTCAATCAATCAATCTTGTGGCGACTACTCCTGAAACTACTTGACAGATTTTCATGAAACTTCACAGGAATGCTGATCTAGCTATCAAAACCTATCAGTAGAGCTTCAGGGTCATTGACCTCTTGTTTACAAATGTTATTGGGGAGGGTAGGGGTGGGTCTCAATCATAGTTGCCCAATTCAGTTTCATAAATTAAATTGATAAATATTATGTGCAACGATTTACTTTATTTTATCTCTTAAGTGAGGGAGTGTTGATTCTTACGAATGGCGTGAGGTGTACAGTACTGGTTCTACCCAAAAAAAGTGGGTGGTCTACCTCCACCACAAAAATGAAAATGACGTAAAACACCATACAAACAAACTCTTATGCAACACTCCCACCACCACCACTTTATGTTGTAATTTTGTCCCAGTGAGCTGATAATATAATTTGATGTGTAGCATTATAACACTTGCGGAACGAAGAACGACACAATGTTATTTTTGTTACTAAAATAGTTTTCCTTAATATAGTGCCGTTGTGAGCCGACGGCATACAAGCGTGAAGGATGGCAAGGACAATCCGGATCAGTTAAGGTACAACAAAATCAGGGAATTTGAAAAAAATGCAAAAATCAAGGAAAAGTCGAGTTTTATTTCTGCAGTACCTTAAATACACAAAACAAAAATGGATGTTCAGGAAGTATAAAAAGACACCTTTAATGATAAAAAAAAACTCTACTTTTTTATGAAAATTCTTTCCAAGTTACATCAACTGTAAACATTTTAGTTGGTATCCGTTGGCTTAAATGGTTTCTATGAAATAAAAAAGCATATTCAAATGAAAATATACATATATATGCTGATATGGAGGCCGTATTCTTATGTTAATCAGGGAAACCCAATGCTGGGTCTGGGAAAATCGGGGAAAATATCAGGGAATTTTATATGAGATTCCTGTGGCCACCCTGTAGATTATACAGACATGGTCAGTATGACAGTAAAAACAGTTTCAAGATGGTGATAAATTCTTGACAGTTTAATAAGATAATGTATAATTCGATTTTTAGCTCTACTTGCCAAGGGCCAGCAGAACGTATGGGATGGCGAGTTGTCCTCCGTCTGTCCGTCCGTTAAAGCGTCTCCATGCCGATTGGTTAACGATGTTGCGTTGTAATCCTTCGCCTCTCACCACTGCAAGTTCGGATCCAACTGGGAACTCGACTTTTGAGGATGGCGGGAGGTGTACAGTACTGGTTCTACCCAGGAAAAGTTGATGGTCTGTCTCCACCACAAAAAATTTACCGTCATATATAACCTTACATGTTGAAAATGACGTAAAACACCATACAAACAAAAACAAACAAACTGTCCGTCCGTCCGTCAACTTTTACCTTGTTAAGACGATAGGGCTTTCATTTTTCATCTGATCTTTATCAAACTTCAACAGATTGTTAATGTCAATGAAAGCTAGGGTAATTTCGAAAACCAGCCTGATCAGACTAGTAACAGCGGAGTTGTGGCCCTTGATTTAGCTAAAAAAAATATATTATCTTTTTAACAATAGGGCCTTCATTTTTTGGACCAGTAACAGCAGAGTTATGGTCCTTGATTTAGTTTAAAATGCTATATTTTGTCTCGTTAAGCCAATAGGGCCTTTATGTTTGTCTCACCTTTTGAAAAAATTGTCTTTCCTAATGCCAATAACTTCCAGCTCTCCAACTGACCATGGGACGGATTGTGTGACGGTACATGTAATTAAGTGGCATTGACTCCGACCCATAGTCAGTTGGAGGGCTGGAAGTTATTGGCATTTGGAAAGACAATGACAAGGAGGTTTTAATATACAAACTTTGTCGTGACTATTTCTACTGAACCCCTGTCCGAATTTAAACAAAACAAAGTTTTTAGGGATGATCAGTTTCAGGTCTAGTTGTGCAAATCAATCACCGTGTTCTGGTTGAATGATTTTTGGCAGAGTTGTGGCCCTTTAAAGGTTTTAATACACAAACTTTTTCTGGACTAGTTCTCCTGAACGGATTTCAACGAAACTTTCCCAGATTATAAGCACCAATCCTGGTTGTGCATCATTGTCGCATTCCTGTTTACAGATTTTTGGCAGAGTTAGAGTTATAGCCCTTTAAAGGTTTTAATACACAAACATTGTCCAGATTAGTCTCTTCTGAACTCCTTGCCGGATTTCAACGTATCTTGGCGGGGATGATCAGTACCAAGCCTAGTTGGTGTCATTGTCATGTTCTGGTTGAATGAATTTTGGCAGAGTTATGACCATTTAACGGTTTTAACTTTGTACAGACTAGTTCTCCTGAGCCTCTGGCTGGATTTCAACGAAACTTGGCAGGGATGATCAGCCCAATGGGCGAATATCATCGCGATGTTCCGTTTAAATGATTTTTGAAAGCGTTATGGCCCCTTATACATAAACTTTAGCTTTAGCCAGTCTTTAGCAATGCTGATTGGTTAATGAGGAGGTAGTAAAAGTCCTATGAGGAGGTAGTAAAAGTCCTATCACGAAGCATCAGTTAACCGCTAAGACTCAGTTTTAAACGTCAGATGCATATTTAAAGCAGCGTTACATTTCAACAACACATTTAAACTATTAAAAACAGGATAAAGCTGCAAATTTTGTTCATTCGATGTTGAAAGATGGTCATAAAATGAAGCTACATGAGAATTTGTATTTTGTTCAAAATCTTTAAAAATTGTGTAAACACTTAAAAAAAAGTGCATGTCAGATGAGAAATAAAATATTTCCAGCGGAAATAAAATAAACCTGCTGTTTGAAACTGCAGGCCTGCAACCCTTGATATCGATGATCTTCATGTCCTGCCCACTAGGTATTGATCTAGCAGAATATAAACCGCTGGGAAAATAAAATCTGTTATTCCCCGACAAAACAACAAAATTAATGTTCTGTTTATTTCCTGCATTAGTTTATGCAGCAAACATTTTTTCGATGACTTGCTCAGTTCAGTATGGTCAAATTGCTAGTTTTAGTTCACATTAACTTCAAAAATAGATTCCAATAAACTCGTTTTCTTCGTTACTTTTATTTCCTATCCAGTGATACAGCGTTCATACTAACTTCCTGAAAAAAGTTGGTTTTGAAAAATGGCCAACTGACATTTCGACTATAAATGACAAGAATTTGTTTAAATACGATACGATTTTCAAAAACTACCGCTCATTTCTTAGAGTTAAACTTATTTATTTTAACAACGATTGTAATGAAAGCTCTATGAACTTTATTAGTTAAGACTATTTTCAAGCAAATTATACAAATTTAAGTTATTTTATAAAAAAATAAAAAGTTCTGGCAGTGAAAACAAAAAGTATTTCACTTATAAAATGCCAAATTTATTTCACTCCTGAAATCCACTATTTCTGACATTGCTAAGCAAAAACTAAAAAAGAATATCAGGTAGTAAATCACTGAAGGGTAAAACACACCAGAATTTCAAGAAAATTCACCTTGGTAAATAACTTATACCGGTACACATGAATATGGTATGTTGAAGTACATTACTTGCAGATTTCATCACTTAGTTAAACATTTTTCAGGAGGTCTCGTTCCAGATCTAGGTCGCGATCGCGTCGACGTAGAAGTAGGTCAAGGAGTCGAAATCGACGTCACAGGTCGTCTCACAAAAGATCAAAGTCACGTTCAAGGTCCAAATCGAAGGAAAACAAGAAGAAGAGTGTAGAGAACGGCTCGAAGGCTACATCCCCAGAGCAGGAATCCAAATCTTCAGCAGAGATCCCAGCTGTTGATGCCAAGTAACCTGGGTGTCAACAGTCGAATTATCATTTCATTCTTTGTATATATATGTATCCATCATTCATCTAAGTTTTATGTGTAATTTTACCATATTTTTTCAAATGTGGGTCATTCTTGTTGATAAAACTGATGATTTTAATGATCAATACCGTATTTCCCCTTGTAAGGTCGCCTCCCACAATAGAAGCAAAAAAAAAAAATCTTCAAAATTCAATACATTTTCGATCTTTTGTGTTATACATGCATACATGTGATACTTTCAGGACCTCAATCTGGGAGTTAAGTTATTTTTTTTAAGGGAGATTCATGCAAAAATCTGGAAGGATTTTTCGCGTGCTATTAAATAAGTTTCTTCATTGATGTCAGGGGAGATAACAAGAATAAATAAAAACAGTTTTTAAACAATATTTTATTTAATAACCAATGATAAACATGGAAGGTCATCTAACACTATAAATATAAGTGTCATCTCTTGAACACACTCACAGCCCTAACTTTAACACAGTGAACTTCCACTATCCTGAACTTAGTTGCACACACCCTTACACTTCCTCACAAGTTCACTGCTTTGTAGCTGTACATATGGCTGTATAATATTGTTTATTTTCACACTGAGGAGGCTGTGAACAGAGGTTGCAAAATAGCCAGGATGGAACAAAAGCAACCAACATCACCTTTTTTTTTTTTTAAAGTAAAATCTGAAATCAAACATACAAACATCGAACTAAAGCAACGTACGTCAGTCACGGAACTGGACATTTTGAATAACAAATCTTTATAAAAATTCATTTATTGTTTTAATTAAATCATACATACTCACCAAATTCACGCCGACAAAGTCTACTTTCGTTTTCGCTATCCGATAATAACTGCGTCACCTTTAACAAACAGTCATTTTCCACTTCTAAATAAATGACACCGGCAATTTGTTTCAAGTCATATCGATCCTGTTTAATTACAGACATCATTAAAGACTTCATAAGTGTGCTGCTAATCCTTTGATAAGATCAATTAAGCCAATAAACTGTTTGCAAATAACAGTTTCACCCACTTTCCCCCACAGGCTATTGATCCAGGTCAAATCCAGGTATGTCACGTGACGACGGTCTCGCGATTCGCGAGACAATAACATCAAGTTGGCTTTTACGCAAACATATACGAAACAAAGGAAATAGACAGATGATTTTCGATTTTAGCAATTTTACCGAGTTTTTCACACAATTCCGTTGGGCCGGGGGCAGGGATAGAATTCCGTGAGATTTCATCTCAAGCCGTGAGGTATCAAATGTATATAAATGTCCAAAAGATCGAAAACGTATTGAATCTTGAATTATTTTTTTTAATAAGTTTTCTTTTAAATTTATAAGAGCGTCCTGATGGCATTTTGAATCGGGGCTGGGGTGCTACTATAAGGGAACTACGGTTTGATCTAGCAATCTTATTGTGCTTTGTGTTTGCTACAAAATTGATTCTCAATCAAACAATTGGATTCTTGGGTGATGTTGTGATTACCTGATATTCTATATGTGCATATGACATCTGAACCATGTTCCCAATGGTGAACTCCCAAGGTATTATTAAACTGCCTTTGCATGTTTTAAAAGACAAAGACATTGCTATCTTCCAGATTAATGATAGTAGGCTACAGCAGTAACATCTGCAACATGTACATGTACAAAACCATTGAGCCAACTGGTCTACAATATGTGTGATGATAAACAATACATTCATTTTAAGTTTTCTTAAATCACCTGTTTGCATTTCTGTCCAACCTGTTTCGGGTGAAAAAGTGTTAACAATATACTATAATAGAATAAAACTCTTTTTCATTTACTTTAATTTAATTAGAGGTGGTTGTATATACTTGCCAGGAAACAAAACTCTAAATTGTTCTGCCTTTTATGCAAACTGTTTTTGGGCACTTGTTTCACCCAACATTATTCGGCATTTCAGGCGCAATGTAAATAATACATTCTATCAATGAAACAAGCATTTTTCAAGTAAAAACATCCTTATTTTAAATATTGCTAAATCAAGGGTGTCTCAATTCTTACGATGTCGGAACACGAACAGTATGGATGGTATTTACTGGTTTTAAAGGGACACGCGGCAATCTTGATTTTTTTAAAAACTTGCAGAGTCCCGTTAGTTTTTCTACATTACTTGCATTTGTTCAATCATTAATATTAATTATAAAAACAGTATAAAGCACATTATTTTTGCATATTACTAACTGTTGGGAATATTGCACCAATAGTATATTGAAACCTGTAGCAGAATAAGAAGAAAACAATGAAAACTCAATTGTTTATTTAATTATATGCAACCAGTTTTAGTCAAAATGATACTGGATTAATAAATCGAGGCACAAATTTAAATGCTTTATAACAAGTTCAAGATTGCCGTGTGTCCCTTTAATGGAAAATGACGCTAACAATTGCAACTGTGATACCCTGATCTGAAGACCTAAATCCTACATGTTGGAACCCAGTCTTCTTAATCAGTTAATGAGAAGTTTGTATTTGTAGTAGCTGCAACTTGAATGTATCGCCTGCCTATAATTTACTGAATATTTCCTCTGAGTGTCTAGCACTGTGTTTCAAGGTCATCCAATTTGATTTGCATTTTCATCTTTTCATGACTTAACAAGGTATTATAATATGAAACAGCCCTCCCCTGCCAATAACTGCTTTATCAGTTTGAATAAAGAATTGTCATATTTCAACTGAATTTTCAGCTTTATTAAATTTAAAATTGTATTATTGAAGTAAAACATTGATAGCTATATATCCATAAAGTTGTATCTCTCGTTTTTGTCTAGCTTTCAAAAACAAGTTGGTGAGGCGTAAGTATCACTTTTGCGGTGACGGCAGCGAGGTCAACGTTTAACTTTGAAATTTTGCATTAAATTTAACATTCTAATATCATTATCTTAAACATTCTTATTCAAGTTTGTTCAAACGTTGCATGTCTTCAGTTTCATCTAGCCCACTTACAGGTTCCATAACTCTGTATGGCAGTGTTGGATGTATTCATAAAAAAATAGCACATCTATTTATTTATAAATTTATTTTTACTTCAAAACTGCTGGCATATAAATACAAAGTGTTTCCATTATATAATCAATTATAAGTGATGTAGAAAAAGTAACGAGAAACTCTGAGTTCTAAAAGAATCCGGATTGTCAAGTGTCCTTTTACATACTTAAGGAATTATTTGTTTGAATATTTTAATACCTTCTCCATGTAGCAGTAATGTTTTTACAAGATATGTTGGGTTTCATTATGTATAAATTATGCTGTTACTTTAAACTGTGTGTAAATAAGGTGTCTTACGGAATAGCACCATTATTGTACAATAAAATAGTAGGTAACTAACTGATAGTCTGTTCTTTTTAAAATTCCATTTGGCTATTGAGCATGTGAATCGGTTTTGTTTGTTTGTATGGTGTTTTACGTCATTTAAACACATGCAAGGTTAGATTGTTTCGGTAATACTATTCCAATTAAAACATACCCGGGACACAGGATGACAATTTAATAAACATATATGGGTGAACTCTGTTTTCTGAAATTTGGTTCTTTAAACTCAATTTTGCATCTGTGTGGATGTTCAATTTCAAAAGTGCCTTCCTGAGGTCCTATTTGTTTTAATGGAATAATAACTTGCCAATAACGTGGCGCAGTGATTGCTGAAAGGGTCATTTTATGAATGGGTATAGTATTGGTACCATCCTCAATGATGGTCAGGATCAGAATAAAGCCGGGGACGAGTTTTCATATGCCATGTTTAAAGAAGCTAACCCACCAAATAAAATAACACTATAAAAACGTTGTCAGAATTCTATCCAGGTGTTGGGTCATATAATAATGTATATATTGTGTCAGTAGAGTTTGGATTCTCAAAATGGGTAAGTCACATATATACCTCGTCATCAATAGTTTTAGAAACGTGATACATCTGTTATAAAATGTGCCTGTTGATGGCTTGATAGGGTCTTCAATAAACTATTAAACATTATTTTTGGCTCGTCTTTTTTTCGAGTTGGGTAGGAAGAATCTATTGTCAATGCACTATTTTCAAACACGATTTATTTAAAGGGGCTCTGAAAAACGAAGAAGAAAGCTGAATTATCAAAATGCCATGAAAAGTAAAGGAGGTGACCTATTTAAAATTTGCAAAGAAAATAAATGGAGGCGGCCATCTTGGAATGATGACGTCATAGCGCCTTTTTACCATATATGGCATATTGACAAAATACATGTTAAAGCAAAGAAAAGCACTGCAAATTGATTAAAAACAAATATCAGATGTAAATTGTATGCTTATTTTTCATTTGCAGTAATTTTCTTTGCTTTAAAATACATTTTGTCGGTATGCCATATATGGTAGAAAGGCGCGATGACGTCATCCTTCCAAGATGGCCGCCTCCATTTATGTTTCTTTGCAAATTTTCAGTAGGTCATATCTCCTTTTTTTCCATGGCATTTTGACCATTCTTTCAGCTTTTTTCAAGTTTTTCAGAACCCTTTAAAATAAACCTTATAATTTGAAAATAGTGCATCAACTCATTTAATAGTTTAGTTCATGGTCTGAAAAAAAAATAATATGGGTATTGAAAGAAAAGGTTTTAATCAGGATTCAAAGCTGGTTTTCGCATCCTATCTTGTAACCAGGGCATGTGTCGAGTGTATCACCCAGATCTGTATCTCAGGGTGAAGGTCACACCGAGAGCATGTGTCGAGTGTATCACCCAGATTTGTATCCCAGGGTCAAGGTCACACTTGGACTTTAAAGGTCATTATCTAAGTTTGTGTCCAGGCTAGAATTGTGTTCCTTATAATTCGATTTCAATAATATTGTACACATGTTCACCACCATGAGACGATGTGTGTCGCGATCAACAGCCAGTTTCTTCCCTTTGTAGCTAGACTTCTCATAAACCACTTGGATGAGTTTGACCAAACTTCACATGGATGAACCTAAGGTCTGTTACTTCCAAATTTGTTAATAGTGGGTAATCCAAGATGGCAGCCAAAACCTTAACAAATCGTCTCAAAAAACACTTTACGTATTTCAAAAGTTGTTCTTTATTAATGATAGCTAACTCCTGGATTATCAAGTTTGTTCAAATGAAGTTTCATAAATGGCCACGCCACGGGGGTCAAAAGTTTGCATATAGAGATGTTGATGTTTTACACAGACTTGTGTATGTATAGGGAAAATCTTGAGGGGAAAAAAACACTGAAACCATAATGCATAGAGCTCTCATACACTGCACTATGGACCTCTACCAAGTTTGAATGGTGACCTAATCTGGCTCCACCCCTCGTGTCACAGTTTTATGTAAGAGTTGCGAAGGAAAATATGGGGAAAAAACTTTTTTGAAACTAAAACTGCTAGGTCTAATATTGTGCATTAACATTTAAGCTTATGGTAAGTTTGTTCAATTTTGACCCTACCCTAGCGGTCACATGTTTTACATAGACTTATACAAAGCAAAATTTAAAAAAATAATCTGAGTTCTACAGTTTTCATATATAGAATGTATATTAAGCTAACGGTCCTCTACAATTTTCTTTCAAATGATGACCCAGTCCCAGTGGGGCACAGTTTTATATTGAAATATATAGAAAAATCTGCAACTACAAGAGGTTGAGTTCTAATATTTTGCTTGTATCTTAAGGTTATGGTCCTTTACCAAGTCTTTTTTTTAAATTGGGACACGTAAATTTTGGCTCAATTTAACCCCGCCCCAATGGTCACATGTTTTACACAGACTTGTAAGGGAGTGGGGGAATCTTCTCTGAAACCACAGTAGTAAAGAGCTTTGGTATGTAGCATAGCATAAGCCTTCGGTCCTCTACAAAGTTGGTTCAAATGTAGACCCTGACCTAAAAGCGGGCCCTGACCTGCGAGGTTGGAAGTTGTACAGTGTTACATAGGGAAAACTTTCAACAATCGTCCTTTCTAAAACTACAAGAGCTAGAGGTTTAATAGTTTGCACCCAGTTAGTAAAACGTTGGCAAAAAGTGAAGTTCGGCGTAAGATTGCGGTCTGGCACGACATCGATACAACGTTGGAAAAACTGTAACAAGAGGGCCTGTGGACGCTCTACTGGCTAAAATGGCTCTTATATCTAAGGTTGTTGCCCCAAAATTCCCATCAGCACTTCTTTTAAACTAGAAGCCCTATAATAAAGGTCCAGATTTGTTATTTGACCAACACCAATGTCAATCCCAAAACATATTAAATTAATGTCATTAACAGTGATGCATTTAAATGGTTTCCTCTCAATAACTTGTGTTAGGACCTGTGTTTTTGGTGGCCCATTACCGACCCTAAAACTTTTTTTAATTTTTTTTTTTTCGATTTGTTCTGAACAATGATTTAGCTTACATCATGGAAGTGAAACATAACACCATTCTGTAATTCAAAGGTCACTGGTAGTATAACTATGCAAATTATTACCAAATTAAGTGTCGATTCTTACGGATTGCGGGAGGTGCACAGGACTAGTTCTACCCAGGAAAAGTGGGTGGTCTGCCTCCACCACAGAAAATTGACCGTCAGCCTTGCAAGTGTTGAAAAAGACGTAAAACACCATAGAACCAAATTACCCAGCAAAAGTAGAAAATATTTAGGTAATCCATATGATTTGCCTGAATGTCATATGCTACATTCAGAGTTTAACATTTTTCTCATTAACTATTAAACTAATTAGTAAAATGCATTTTAAACAATGGTCTTCTGGTTTAAAGTGTCCTATTATTTGTAACAGGAATGCGTAATTTAACTGGGGCGGTCTTACATATTGAGGTAAACTGACATCACAGAGAAATGTTCAATTGTATCATCAACTTGTATGTTATGAGATAAATACATGTAGAATCTCACAATATCTTGCTCAAAAAAAAAAAAAAATCTTATTTTTTTAGACCAGGCAATAGGAAACACACTTTTTTTTTGGCCGTAGGAATGCGGTATTGCGATGAAACTTACAGGGTAGGTAGCTTATATGGAAAGAAAGCTTGGAATTGCATTTGGGGTCACTGAGATCAAGGTCAAATTATGCATGCTGTAGCGGAGACCGCATGTGAACTATATTTTGTCGAAAGTAGGTCACAGCCACCCGAAATTTTTGCACATGATGTTAGATGCATATAAGGAACATTCTGGTGAGGTTTGGTAAAAATCCTGCTAGAAAAGAGCAAGATACGTATGTCGCAGCAGAGACTGGAAGTGACCTATATTTTGTCAAAGTACGTCAGAGTGACCTGAATTTTGCAAATGACGTTAGATGCATATAAGGAACATTCTGGTGAAGTTCGATGAAAATCCTGGAAGAAAGACGCAAGATAAGCATGTTGTAGCGGAGACCGTACATGACCTATATTTTGTGAAAAGTAGGTCACAGCAACCAGAAATTCTGCACATGATGTTAGATGCATATAAGAAACATTCTGATGATGTTTGGTGAAAATCCTGCGAGAAAAAAGCAAGATACGCATGTCGTAGCAGAGACCGGACATGACCTAAATTCTGTCGAAAGTAGGTCACAGCAACCCAAAATTTTGCACATGAGGTAGGATGCATATAAGGAACATTCTGGTGAAGTTTGGTGAAAATCCTGCCAGTAAGAGGCAAGATACACATGTCGTAGCATGTCCGGACATGACTTATATTTCTTCGAAAGTAGGTCTCGACAACCCAAAATTTTGCATATGATGTTAGATGCATAAATTATAAGGAACATCCTGGTGAAGTTTGGTGAAAATCCTGCAAGAAAGTACACGTCGTAGCGGAGACCGGACGTGACATATATTTCGTCGAAGGTAGGTAGCAACCCGAATTGTGCATGTGATGGATCCATATAATGAACATTTTGGTGGAGTTTGGTGAAAATCCTGCATTTAACGAAGAAGATATTAAGAAATGAAATAGGACGGACGGACAAACTGAGACACATCACTCCAAACAATTTTAGTAACAGTGACCTTGACCTTGAATCCAGTAAACCCAATTTCAAACCGAATCTTCCTTTCCACAGAGGCTACCTACCCAGCAAGTGTTATCGCAATATTTCACTCCAAACAACAGTTATTAAGCGGAGACAATTTTTAACTCGACTGGCCAAGGGCAGCAGAGCTTATGGGATGGAGAGTCGTTCGTCTGTCCGTTAACTTCTACCTCGTTAAGACGATAGGGCCTTCGCTTTTTATCCGATCTTTACCAAACTTTAACAGATTGTTAATATCAATGAAAGCTCGGACAAGTTAAAAAACCAGCAAGATCGGACCAGTAACCGCAGAGTTATGCCCCTTGATTTAGTAATAAATGCTATATTTTGCCTCGTTAAGACGATAGGGCCTTCATTTTTAATTTTATCTTTACCAAACTTGACCAGATTGTTAATATCATGAAAGCTCGGACAAGTTCGAAAGCCACACCGATTGGACCATTTACACCGGAATTATGGCCCTTGATTTTCTGAAATATGCTATATTTTGGCCTCATTAAGACGAAAGAGCCTTCCTTTGGCCGGATTTCAGTGAAACTTTTCAGGGATGATCAGTACCAAGCCCAGTTGTACTTATCGTCACCGTGTTCCGGTTGAATGATTTTGGCGGAGTTATGGCCGTTTAAAGGTTTTAATAGACACACTTTTTCCTGACTAGTTCTGCTGAACCCCTGGGCGGATTTAAACGAAACTTGTTGGGGATGATCAGCTCCAGGTCTAGTTTTGCAAATCATCGCCGTGTTCCGGTTGAATGATTTTTGGCAGAGATATGGCCCTTTAAAGGTTTTAATACACTTTGTCTGGACTAGTTCTCCTGAACCCCTCGCCAGATTTCAACGAAACACTGCAGGGATGACCAGCACCAAGCCTAGTTGTGCATATCATCGTCGCGTTCCGGTTTACAGATTTTTGACGGAATTATGGCCCTTTAAAGGTTTTTTGATACAAACATTTTCCGGGCTAGTTCTCCTGAGCCCCTGGCTGGATTTCAACGAAATTTGACAAGGATGATCAGTATCAAGCCTAGTTGTGCATATCATCGCCATATTCCGGTAGGTTTTAATAGACAAACTTTGTCCAGATTAGTCTCTTCTGAACTCTTTGCCGGATCAACGATTATTGGTGAGGATGATCAGTACCAAGCCTAGTTAAACCATTCATTGCCATGTTCAATGAATTTTGGCGGATTTATGTCCCTTAAAGGTTTTAAGACGCTAACTTTGTACAGACTAATTCTCCTGAACCTCTGGCTGGATTTCAACGAAACTTGACAGGAATGATCAATGCCAAGCCTAGTTGCGTACATATCATCGCCATGTTCCGGCGAATGATTTTTGAAAGAGTTATGGCCCCTTATACATAAAACTTTATCTTTAGCCAGTATAGCGTCCACATGCCCTCTTGGGCCTTTTGTTTTATTTTTATTAACAGCGGCCTTGACCCCAGTGGCCCCAAACGCAATCCGAATCCTCCTTTCTTTATAAGCTACATTTAACAGTGACCTTGACCTTGAACCCAGTGACCCCATTTTATTCAATCGCAACCTACCTTTCCACAGAAGCTACCTACCCTGCACGTTTCATCGCAATAACTGATTCCTAACACAAGTTATTCAGCGGAAACCATGAGTTTGACCCAAGTTCCCAATATCGAGGGCCATAACTGGTGTTACTTGTTAAATGACGGGTTTTCGAACTCGTCTCGTCAGAAGGGTCAACAATCTGGTAAAGTTTGAAAAAGATCGGATGAAAAATGAAGGCCCTATCGTGTTAACGATGTCAAATTATAGCATATTTTAGAAAATTACGGGCCATAACTCCGGCTTAAATGATCCAATCTGGCTAGACCGTGTTAACGAGGCCAAATTATAGCATATTTCAGAAAATCAAGGGCAATAACTCCGGTGTTACTGGTCCGATCTGGCTGGTTTTTTAACTCGTCCAAGCTTGCATTGATATTAACAATCTGGCAAAGTTTGGTAAAGATCGGATGAAAAATGAATGTGCTATAGTGTTGACATCAAAAAGTTAACACATTTTTCAATAATTCAAGGGGCATAACTCCCATGTTACGGGTCCGATATGGCTGTTGTTTTAACTCATCCGAGCTTTCATTGACATAAATACACGGGCAAAGATCCGTAAAGATCAAATGCAAAATGAAGGTGCTAGAATGTAAACAAGGCTTAAAATTGCATTTTTAAGCAAAACAAGGGCCATAACTCCGGTGTTACTAATCCGATCTGGCTGGTTTTCGAACTCATCTGAGCTTCTATTTATATAAATACATCTTAGGCCAGCAGAGCTAAAAACCGACGAAATGCAACCCAGCTAGAATGTTAACATCGTACCAACGTTGGTCCAACGTCTGTTTTAACGTTGGGCTAACGTTGTACAACAACGTTGGCCCAACGTTGTATTGTCAAGCAGCCCCAACGATGTCACGACGGTTGCCTACAACGCTGGACCAACATAAAAACAACGGTGGGCTAACGATGTACAGCAAAGTTTTAGTCAACGGGACCAACGTTTAAAACGTTGGCCCACAACGTTGGCCCGAAGTTGTTTAAACGTTGGTCCAACGTTGTAAACAACGTCGATAGCCAACGTTGATGCGATTTCGAAAATAAGACTTCGGTGCAAAGTCGGGTTACGATATCCTTGGACATAAAGGGGCGTAATTATCTTTTTATATAAACATATAATTTCCTTTTTGATGACTTTAATTTTATTCTTTTAAATGTGTTTTAACTCTTTTATTATATATGTGTATAAATAATTCAACTAATAGCTATATAAACATACTAAATATATCAATATAAAGAAACAAGTTTTAAAGTTATAATAACATTTATACAAATATCACGATATGGTAACGATCATTAAAATTGTTTTTTACGAAGCAGGACGAGTTTGCTACATTTCCATCGTGCAGCTCGAAGTGAATGGAATTGTCTATCCTTAGAATTTGGAAAACCACTTTAAAAAAAAGAAAAGATATTAAAATATATAATGTGTATATATGTCAAATATTCGACTTTTAAAGACAGGAAAAAATAACGTTGGGGTCGGCGACGTTGTTTGTTGTGCCAACGTTGAAGCGTTGGCCCAACGTCGCTGCATCGTTGGGGCAGCTGGCCTAATATTCATCAAACGTTTGAGCACAAGAATCAGACTCGACTCAAAATCTCATTTTTTTTAATTCCAAATAAAAACATTTTTACAAGCAAATTACTATATTTACTTAATTTAGGTAATTTAACAGAAAATGTCTAAAAATCACAATTCTTACCCATACTTTTGTGTTGATAGAGTTTGCAAAAAACGACATTTTGAGTCTCAGTCTGAGTCTGATTCTTGTGCCCAAACATGTGATGAATTTGGCCAAATTTACGTTGGGCCGACGTCGACCACACAACGTTGGACCAACGTTGCAGCTGACGTCGAGCCAACGTTAGTACAACGTTAGCATGCTAGCTGGGGCATGTACCATCAGCTTATGTTTTCTGCCTAGTGCGTTCAAATGGTGACCCTGGGGTTAAAATTGTCCCAGACCCGGGAGGCACATGTTCAAAAAGAGGGACGAATAATAGCCTAGTAAAACTATAGACCTTCTCACGGATGTGTATCTGTTGCGTAACACTAGAATACATTCTTGTTGCAAATGTCTACAATGGACAAGGTCATCAGATGAGCGAACTGGGACCATTTGACTCTATTGTTAGGTCAAGGTCGCACTAACAATGAAGGTAAATGCTATAAGTGAATGCACTCGTGTTCAGCACTGAGACGGTGTTTAGCGTCCAATAGCCAGGTTTTTTACCTTAAGGGTCAAGGTCACACTAACACTGAATGTTATTGCTTTAATTTTGTGTCCGGGCTGTAACTTCTTTACAAATACTCACCACCATAAGATGATAGTCGAGATTAACAGTCAGGACCTTACCTGGTCAAGGCCGCATTGAATGTTATTGCAATAACTTCCTGTCCGGGCTGTAACTTTTTTATCATTTATTCTAATACACCCGCACCATATAGCCTAGTTTAAAATATCTCGTTATATTGAACGATATATCACTGTAATTTTTGCAACGTTAGGAGAATTTCCCTGTCCGATATTTGTATCTTTCTTTCTTATGAGAATAAGCATTGCGCATTGTAACGTATGCAATGTTAGGAGAGTAAGCAAAGCAATGCGAAAGATGTCAGATGTGTGCGTTATTTTCACATTTTAGGGGTATTAGTGTTTACCCTACTTTTTCGTCCAATCAGACGGTGAGGAATTTTAAAAAAATGACCAGTTTTAACCATTTAATCATTAAGTAGTCGCTTCTAAATGGCACGCGCTTGTTTGAACACAAGGAGGCGGATTTAGTAGAAGCGCGCGTGGTTTCGTAGAAGCGCGGGGAAAAAGTAGGGCAAACACTAAGTCAGTTAGAGGCTAAGAAGTGAAATTTTAACAATTAAGAAACCCCGGTCAGTCGCTGCGCCCCCTCCCTTAGGGTTTCCTAATTGTTAAAATTTCACTTCATAGCCTCTAACTAATACTTAGAACAGAAATAGAACATCGTTTACGGTAAATTATCTATTGCGCATTGTAACGTATGTAACGTATGCAACGTTAGGAGAGTAAGCAAAACAATGCGAAAGATTTTAGATGTGTGCGTTATTTTCACATTTTAGGGGTATTAGAATAGAAATAGAACATCGTTTACGGTGAAATCTATAATATATCACGGTTTGTCGTTCAGTTGTAAACAATAATTTCATTCGCCCTTCGGGCTCGTGAAATTATTGTTTACAATTGAACTCCAAACCGTGATATATTAAACGATAATTCACAGTAAACGATGTTCTATTTCTTAAATCTAAATAATAGTATTCCTTATATGAGAGCTCTATATGCTTTGTGGTTTCAGAGAATATTATTTTTTTAAAGGTTGACCTATATAACTCTGAAAAACTGTGATCCCCAGGTCAAATTTTACAACAGGATCGTCATTTGAACAAAATTATTAGAGGACGATAAGCTTATGCTACATGCAATATATGAGAACTCTCTGCCTTGCGATTTCAGAGAAGAAATTACGTTTTGCTTGTTTGTCTATGTAAACAAGGATGTTCATGATAGGGTAACTGTGACCTTTGACCTACTGACCTCAAATCAAAAAAGGTCGTCTCCTCATCATAGGTAGTCCATCTATGAAGTTTCGTGAGATTTGCTTTTGTGGGAAAGGAGTTACAGAGCGGACAAAGTGTTTCATGTTCGTGTCACTGTGATCTTGACTTTTAACCGACTGACTTCAAAATCAATAAGGGTCATTCTCTCACCGTAGAAAGTCCCATGTTTCTTGAGGTTTGCTTCAAGGGGGAGGAGTTACAGAGCGGACGTGGGTTTAATAAGAAAAAACAAGAGACACAAGAGGGTAGTATCGCTCTACTAACTTCATGGTGTCCATGGGCCTAGGAATCTTTATGTGAGGAAGCTATCCAGCTGGCTTGCGGAACGTCGGTGGTTCTACCCAGGTGCCCGCCCGTGCACGAAAATTGCCCGGAGGGGCACCTGGGGTCTTCCTCCACCAATGGAAGCTGGAAAGTCGCCATATGACCTTAGCTGTTGGTTCGACTATAAAATCCAATTCAATCAATTGTTTGTTTGTATGGTGATTTACGTCATTTTCTTATATATGACGGTCGAATTATTTTGTGGTGGAGGCAGACCACCCACTTTTCCTGCGTATAGAACCAGTACTGTACACCTCCCGCCATCCGTAAAAATCGACATTTCCTCACAAGTCGAGCTCCCAGTGGGAATCGAACCCGCAGCGGTGAGAAGGATTACAACGCAACGTTGTTAACCCCTCGGCCGCGGAAACGCTTCTATGGTAATATATCTCAATGACAAAATTGGTTATATCTTGTTTGTGACACATTTGGTGGAATCAAGTGAAAAAACACAGCAACCATGCTCTTAAATTTTAAAATATTTACTGAGCGTTTAATCCTTTATTGAAAATAATATCCCGAACAAGAATGACAAAGATCAGATGAATAAATGAACAAAATAGAGTGTTAAATATTTTTAAATAATCCAAGGGCCATAACTCTGATGTTTCCTCTGTACTGATATTGCTAGTTTTTTAATTTGTCCGACTTTCTTATATCAAATACCGTTGGTTTTCAAACATGTTGACCCTTTATTGCTAACAAACACATTATGTACAAGTTCATTAAAGATCAGATGAAAGGTGAAGTAGCTATAGATATACAACATTTTTAAATAAATCAACGGCCATAACTCTGCTGTTTCGAGTATGACGTGGGTAGTCTTTATTTTCTTTTATGATCAAGATAACTCCAAAATCCCGGTGTGGTTGACGGGGTAGAATACAACCACTACACATCCCGCTAGAGGCAGAGGTGTAGGGTCCCCACTTCATGTTCATTTTGTAATTTTTTATCATGCTGATTCAAGGTCTTCATCATGACACCGCGCATGCAAACGTGGAAACGTGGCTCCATCGTAAATTGAGTGTCTACTATAGAATTTGCAGCAACTCTGCAGTTCTGCATGTTAGAAGGTTCGAGGCCCATTCTCCATATTTTATCTTGATGTAAATGGAGGATGAGCCTGGCATGATAATTCCTGTTAGGCGCCATATAACCTTTCATGTGTTGGTGCGCCGTAAAACTCAATTCAATTCAAAAACTCCAAACTTGCTAAATGGCTGGTTAAGTCATTAAATCAAAAATTCAAAGACGTTTTTATACAAAAATGGCTATCAAGCGTTAATATATCATCATCTAGCAGTATCTATAGAATCTTTAAAAATTGTTTTCAAAAAAGCAATTACTTATCTATTCTTTCTACATATTTTTTCCAGGCAAGTTTTGAAATTTCGCACAAGAAATCATAGACTACCTATCGAAACAGGTAGATGGCATAGTAAACCCCTCAACGAAAGACTCTGTATGCTATGTGATTCTCAAGAAGTAGGAGATGAATACCATTATCTGCTTGTTTGTAAACACTTTAAAGAAGAAAGAAAAACACATATACATTCATACTATTTTAAACGGCCAAATATAATTAAATTCGAGGAAGTGATGAATACAAATAATGAACAAAAATTTAAGAAGTTAAGTGTGTTTATAGATATTGTCTTGAAAAGTGTAAAAACCTAGATATAATACGACGGTGTTGAAGTTACAAACTATGCCAAGAGTAACCACAATATTATACGTTTGTCGCTAAAGTACAAATACTTGGTAATTGGTAGCTATTGATGTAAACTTTTATAATTATGTATATGCTGAATGATTGAATTATTATGTTACACTATAGCTCTTTTCTCGTTGTCTGATATGTAAACTAACATATTATTATTTTAACAATAACAACAATGTAGAAGATATACTTACCAACAAAGTAATCCAACTAATAAGTATCGAGGTATCCATATGTGTCAATGATCGTTATTTCAATTTAAATGAAATATGTTAAATTGCCCTTTCCAGTTTCATTTATCCAAAGATGTTCTGAATTAGCCACTTAATCCGGTTATGAATAATTCAACTTTGTGATGACCTATCAAATAGACATTGTCAGTGTGTGCAAGTAATTGAAAAGGTCACACATGACTATGGATAATTGAAACTGGCATAAACGAGGCAAAAGGGAATGCTCCAAATGAATATTGTAAAGATGTATGATTTATTTATAGTTTACGATTTGATGTAATTCAAATGAATATTGTAGGAGTTATGTGTATGTGTTCGCATGGTCAGTACATATTGTTAACGATGCTATAGAAAATATCATATCCTTGTTGTTCGACGTCTATTTACAACAAAATCTATAAATCATAATGTACATGATGTAAAAATAACGCACGATAAATGTACCTATTTCAAGGGATAAACTTAATCTGAAAGTTGTTCTCCCACTTTTTAGGCACTATATAACGGTGCTCAAATTTAGATAATATACAACTGTTAACTTATTTGGTAGTAATATTTTTTTTATATATATTTACCTGTTTTTTTTTGTCATAAATATGAAAGTACTTGTGTAACTTTATATTATCACAAACTATCATGAATTATCTCTTTATCTGTTCTGTCGCTTACTCGCCATAATGATTGTTAAATATGATGTATTTCTATATATCCATTGCTGTTTACATATGTAAATCTTGGAATAAACATTTTTGAATTGAATTGAATTGTTACTTAATCGCCAAGTACATTTGCTAGGAGAACAACATTATAACATTCCTTTGAAATGCAATTAAACAAACTATTTCTAATGTATTTATATTTAGGACATTCGAACAATACATGTTGTTCATCTTCAATAGAACCCATGTTGCAATGAATACATGTTATATTATCCCCCGGTGTTTTGGTACAGTGTACCTTCCAGTTTCAATATGAAGTTTTTGACAGCTAGTGCGAAATCTAGCCAACATACGCCGTTCTGTATCATTATAAACCTGTCTTAAATAAGGTTCTTGTTGAAATATATTTTTAAATTTGTTGAATGTGCGTAGTTTTTCACTGGAGTTTACACCAGTATGCCATTTGCGTACATATTGTCCTCGTAAACGATGTTTTATAGTAGCGATGTCCCTATTGTGACATTGACATTTAGAGGGTGTTTTATAGTAGCGATGTCCCTATTGTGACATTTAGAGGGATCATGGGTTAAGTGGAGCATATTAACATCTTTTAAAATGGTGTAGATGCATGTAAGCCAACAATGTTGATTGTTATTAAAACTATTTATTTGTTCTTTGAGTTCTTCTTTTAGCAATGGATCGCCACACTTATCATCATATAACCTAGACCAGTATTTGATCATGTTTAATGCAACCAATATAAAGTGGTTATCTGCCCATCTCGCCATATACTGCAAGATTAGTAGCCTTCTTGACACTCCAAGAAAAAGTTACACATGGAAATATCCATCTTCTCAATCGGCAAACTGTCATAGACATTACAACTTATATTCCCAATTAGTGATATTAAACATTCCTACATTTCTGAACTGTAGAGTAGTATTGATTTGACAGTGCGATCAAAAATGTGTATAAACTGATTGACACCAACATATTTATTATGCTTGTTTGCCCTCTATGGTGCAAATCTGTTAGAGCAAGTGTGAGTTAGAGCAAGTGTGAAATGGCTATTTGCAGTACACATTATTCCGAGATATTTGTATTGGCGTACCTATTCTAATGGCGTGTTGTCTATTCTGAAACTGGGGTCATGAAATCGTCCTGCTTTATTGAAAACCATTACTTGTGACATGGCATGGTTTATGTCTAAGCTCCATGCTTTACAGTATTCAAACCATACAATCATTTTCATCAGTTTAATTCAATTCATTTCATTCGTTCATTCATTTTATTTGGCATAACATTTACATGTTTATTGTCTAAACAAGGCGGAATACAATACACAATATTTCAGAGAAGCCAGGGTATAAAAAACATACTTCATTTAGAGAATGAATACATATATTACAGTGGAATAGTTATAATTATAACGTTCTATCAATGGCATTTTATCACATTTTATTATCATTATAAATATTGTGTTTACAAAGCATTTATATTTTAGGAATTTAGAACAATACATAGAAACTCTGACTGCCGTTACATCAGACTACATGTATTTATTATTATTTATTTGTTTATAATTATCCTAATTCAATGAAGTTTGTGTTGTTTTAGCCATATCGCCACCGAAAACATCTTTGCAGAAATCCTATTTTTCAGACAATCAAGAGGCGATGAGTCGTCTCACGTTTACGTATATTGTGACCAACTTTCTCCGACATTTTAATTTTACAATTATTCCCCTTTGACACTTATACAATTTAAACATATCTACATAACTTCACTTTTTATCCCCCGCCGATTAGGCGGAGGGATATGGAATTGCCGTTGTCCGTCTGTCCTTTCGTCCGGTCCCATAACTCTGGTTAATGCCTCATACAATTTCAATAATATTTTGCACAAATGTTAACCACCTTAGTACGCAAACCCGTTTTTTTCGGAATCAATACTTTCCGAGTGGCACCGACCATCAGCACTTTCAATGCTTTGATTTATGACAATGACGACCGTTGTTATGTGCTCTATTTGTTTTGACCTTTAAAGTGGAAGTGGCTACATCTGTAATCAAACTGTTAAACTTATTAACTGCTTCATTGGCATCAGTAAATTAGAGTTTATATAATTGTTGATTTTTTTTGCCTTAAAATGTGTGTGAACACAATTCATTTTGACAATTTATGACAGAATGTGGATTCCAAATGAACGGCAGGGGAAGAAGATTGCTGTCTGTGTTTCTGTTCTCATTGCAATTAACCGAAATAACTGCAGAGAGTAGGCAATGTTTAGATAGTGATTTTTTAAAATCATTTACCTTCATGCATAAAACTTTTCTTATAAATTCTTCACTAATAATTATGTAATCGATGATGCTGCATTCAGTTTACCCTGCAAGTCACCCAGGGTTCTACCATTTAGTATCCTCAGCCTGCTTTGTTTACATAGATCAAGTAGTAATTTTCCCCTTTCTGACATAACTTGGGCTGATGGGGTCATTGTTGTATCGGGTAATACAGAAAGGTACCCGGGGTACATTTATGTATACAGAAACGTACCCGAAAATCTTTGAATTCCAGAACGGCCCCCAAATATACAGAAACGTACCCGGACAAACAAGATCTCATTGGCGGAATTGAAACAATTTAGAACTTGATAAAACAACGACTTAAACAATATTGTTTGTCATTAACTATTGCGCTGTTGTTCTTAAAAACATATTTAGGCTGCCATAGTTTGTAATAAAATACGGAACATATTGTCGTAAAACCGGAAGTTGAAAATCATCATACCCCGCGCAAAAAAAACTAACAAATACGCAGCTATTCCTAATCAAAATAATCAGACCCAGATAAATGTATCCTCTTCATCATTACTCGTAACTGCCATCTGTGGCAATGTCATCCCACTGAGATTTACCCTTCTGCATTAACCATTCACACATTCTTCAACACTCGTAGAAGCAATTGCACCATTATTATGTGTGTAGTTTGTGTTCGTCTAGAGTGATACCTTTGGGCAATTTCAGATTTTGAAAACATTTTGCAGAAAAGGGGACCAGCATGATTACTAATTGCGATTGGCAAGTTCTACCAAAAAATAATAGCATTACCTATTTGGAGGTGGGTGACAAGACAGTCGCAAAACTTTCATTTATTATTGACACTAAATATATTTAAATTAATTCATATGATTACATATTTGAAGATGGGACGGTGGCTAACTTTTACTTTACCTAGTGAATTTAAGGACTTTAGGTACTAACTTAAATTCATTTTATGGTGTGTGAGACAATGATTGATTCAATATCACTATTACACAACATATTTGGACGTGGGTGACATTGCAGTCGCTAATTACATTTTATTTAAGAAACCGTGATTTATTATAGATAATCCACAATAAACGATGTTCTATTTCTCAGTACCGACATATTCTACAGCATCGCCAATGTTGACAACATGTCCATTCTTGGCCTTCACTCCTGAGGCTGTAATGCTGCTTGAGGTCTCATCATCCACCATTAACTGAACATCCAGGCATCGTTGCTGGCATGCCAAGTCCGGCTGCTTAGAGATGACCTTTCCTCTTGCATTTCTCTCAAGTTTGATGACCTTTTAGTTTAATATGAACAATATATAAATAAAAAATCGAAACATAGTGCCTTAAAGTTTGGTTAACTTAATAAACTTTTAATTTTTCGGCAGAATATCTGTCCTCGAATTGTGTCTTTATGTGTCGCCATTAAACCACAATTTGCGATCCCTATAACACTGATATTCTGTCCCAATATTAAGAATTTCAGTATAGTTAAGCCTATAACCCAATGTCACTTTTTCAGCAAATTTTAGGCCATATATGACAGATCCTTTTTTTGTGTGTTTTGGAGGCAGACCACCTGCTTATTCATTGGTAGAACCAGTATTAAATACCTCCCGCCATCCGTAAGACACTCTCACTATACAGTCCATTTCTCACTGGGATTCGGACCTGCAGCAGTAAGATACGAGAGGTTTACAATTCAGCAATGTTAACCTCTTGACCACAAAGATGCTACTTACTCACGGTGAAGTTAGCTGGACTTTATTGTGGAGTAAATGAATACTACAACACTTGCTTCATGGGTCATGTGATTTTTTTATGACTGGAGAGTACGATATAAACCTAAAACAACACAAATCAAATTTTATAGTTGCACCAACAGCTAAGGTTATATGGCGACTCTCCAGATATTATTGGTGCATGAAGACACCAGGTGCCCCTCCTTCCAAACTCAATTTTGTTGTGACTTGGGGCACAGATATAAAGACAAATACATTTCAAAACCCATATGACAACATTTCACATAAACAGTAATGAAGGTTTTCCTCAAAGTGTAACAGCTGGTTATAATTCTCGAAAATCATTCTTTTCACTTGTGTCTCTTCATATACAGTCAAAGTGGAATGACTGATGCGTTTCCTGTCGTATGTCAAGAGGAAAAGTGAGCAGTGGCCAGTCTGGTGAAAAGTACTCTTCATGCAGTTACTGCTCACTCACTAGTGACAAACACGCACATTACACATGACCTGTACATCACACAAGTGAAAAGCAAATGTAAACATTGAAACAGACTGTATGTTAGCTAAATATATTTTGGAAAATGTTTGCATTCAACACTGAAAAGTGAAGTTTGCCTCCACCAACAGCAAATTGTGCGTAATACTGGACATGGGTCACAGTGATAACAGTTATTATATTTTTAACAAAAGACACATGAAATGTCCACAATAAACCAGCTTTTCAACAGCGCGAATGAACAGACATGAACAACAAACTATTACATGTTCAACAGTAGCTAGCAATAAAACAAAACATTGTATCTAACTACTTATGCAGGAGCTGTATTTCTATTTTTTAGTACGACAAAACCTCTCTTATCTAAAGTTATTGAGCGGAAACCGTTTTTCTATTTTAAGTAAAAGTAACAGTGACCTTGACCCAACTGTCCCTAAACTTTCTTTTCACGCAAGTAAGTTTTATCGCAATAGCCCACCCCATATTATTATAGAAATTATTGAGCGGAAACCATTTTTCTATTTTTAGTGAAAGTGACCTTGACCTAATGTTTTCCCTTTAATTTCATCTCACAATTCAATAAACCTACATTTATTTTAGATAACAAATTAGCACGCATCCTACATTAATATCTATGCAATATTGCATATAAACTTCCAGATAACACGTGATGCATTGTATTAAAACTTACTTTATTTTCCAGTTCGTTTTCTTGTTCATAAACTCCCATGAACTTTTAGACCTCGGTTGTCATTCCAATCAAACGAAAATTCTGAGTGCACTGTACCCTGTAAAAAGATAATAATCTCTTATAATGAATAATTCATAACTCTATTTATAAATCTAAGATTTCAGGATATATATTGCAGAATTATCTTTGAAAAAGGCAACACAAAAATTACACAATGTTTTGTATAACATGCATTTTGTTTTTATTACCTGTCATAAATAATGCCTTTATGACTCCGATCTGGTTGAATTTATAATAAATATAATAGTTTCAGTTTATAAACATGTGTAGTGTTACAGGTTTAACTCAACCAATCAAAATCGTTCAAGGTTGTATTACACATGTATACAATAAAATACCAAACATGCTAACTGGGTGATCAACACTGCTAACAAGGGAAGTTATGTGATAAATATATGTTGGGAAGTTATGTGATAAATATATGTTTTATGTAACTCTTGCATAAAAGGAAGACAATCTTCATTTTCTTATAACATGGATATATTAAAACAATACCTGTTTTTTGTAATATTACGAACAGGTGCTTGTTTATATAGTTTATAAATTAATGAAACTTACAGATAATAAGTTATGAAAATGTTTTGTATTAAAGAGAATGTTTTTATTTCGCACATGTAAACCAAGCATCATTCAGCCAGTTCACTTACCACTTTTTTTCTTCATTCTGAAAATATCTACCAGATAGTATGTGGTTTGCTATGAAGATGTTTGCAAAGGCTTTTGCTGTATCCTTACTTCGCCCTTTCTGATTTTGATTAACAATTTGGTTCCTTATGGCTCCATGTTGTTTTTCGAATGCATCCTCACAGTAGGATGAAGGAGCTCCATGTCTCTGAATGTCGCCAGTCTTAAAATATAAAAATATTTCATGAGAGACTGCAACTAAAGTGTGTTTTAGAAATAGGTTTTAGAAATAGGTTGGTATATTCAAGAACTAGAAAATATGTTCACGGCACATGAATATCCCACTCTAGCACTGGCAGTCACATAAAAATAGCAATGTTGCTGCCATGTACATTATACTTGGTTTACAGCTATATGACCCTGAAAAGTAGACAAAAGTCGTCATACTGCCTTTATTTTTTTATGATCATACTGCTGACATATAGATATGGATGTTTTGCAAAAAGGTCAATAACGTATGTATGTATGAGTTTTGACGTTCAGTCATATATGACGACGGTATCTACTGGAGACAGTGAGCTCTATGCTCAACTTTATAGTGCTGCCACACTGGAATACCATGCCGTAGACACGTGACATGATACCCCATCCAGTCTAATTATACTGACATGGGGCTGACATGTACTAGAACTACACTTTATATGCTCAGCGCCAAGCAAGAGAGCTACTAGTACCATTTTTACAAAGTCTTTGGTATGATGTATGGGATTATATTGCTACTCATTGCAAGTTTTATTTGAACAAGAGGTCAATGACCTTGAAGCTCTACTGATTGATTTTGATTTCAGGAAGTAGTCGCTACAAACTTGTTTTTTGAAAATCTTTTAGCTGTGGCGGCCATCTTGAATTTCTGGCCGATCTGAAATTTTGCTAGGATCAATAAGACATTGAGAGCAACATTCCTGTAAAGTTTCATGAAAATCCGCCAGGTAGTTTCAGAGGAGTTGTCGCTACAAGTTTTTACTATTTAACTCTATGTAAACAAAGATGGCCGCTGGCAGCCATGTTTAACGTCGAATCAAAACGAGTTTTGACAAGGACCAACATCATGTCACGCTGATCATTTTATAAAAAGTCCCATATCAATATCACTTATAGTTTTCAAGAAGTAATCGCTACAAACTTGTATTTTGAAAAATTATTTTTAGCCGTGGCGGCCATCTTGAATTTCCGGCTGACCAGAAATTTTGCTAGGATCAATGACAAAAAAGAGCAACATTCCTGTGAAATTTCATGAAAATCCGTCAAGTAGTTTCAGAGGAGTAGTCGCTACAAATTTTCATTATATAACTCTATGTAAACAAAGATGGCCACTGGCAGCCATGTTTAACGTCGAATCAAAACAATTTTCGACAAGGACCAACACCATGTCATGCTGATCATTTTAGAAAAAGTCCCATATCAATATCACTTAAGAGTTTTCAAGAAGTAGTCGCTACAAAGTTATTTTTTAAAAACCTATTTTTAGATTTGGCGGCCATCTTGGATTTCACATCAACATGAATTTTTGCTAGGATCAACTAGACTTCATGGGCAACATTTCTGTAAAGTTTCATGAAAATCCATTCAGTAGTTTCAGAGGAGTAGTCGCTACAAAAAAAGTTTACGGACGGACAGACAGACGGACAGACGGACGGACGACGGTCGCCGCACCACGGCATAAGCTCTGGTGATCTCTGATCAGTAGAGCTAAAAACAAATGAAAAATATTGGGTCTTACTTCGATAGCGTTATTTAAATTAATGTCAGGCTGGGAATAGGAATGGTTTGAGGTAAACAGCCATTTGTATTGAGTACATAGAAAATTAATTATGGATACATGGCCTCATGATTTTGTTCGTACATTTCTTTCTCAATTTTTTCTTATTTTAATTATGAGAAAAAGTTTATGGTCGGCTTTGAAAAATTGAGACGATCGGATATTAAACCAGAAGCATGTGTATTTTTCTGACCTTATTTTGCTGATGATCTTGTTATAAACTGCTATTATATTTAAAGAAGAGAAAGTAATACACATTTTACAATATTAAGACATGACATAAATTTAACAGAGCTAGAACTCCTATAATGTGTATTTGTTTATCTGCCAACAATACTTGGTAATAAGGTTGCAGGTGGACTTACAGTCGAACATGCAGACAAACTTGGACTTACCAATTAGGCCAGTAGATGGGTTTTCACTTTTGTTAGCAATTGCGGTTCATATTTTTTCACTAGGCTTATGTATCCTTCTATCAAGCGCTCTAGATATGCAATATCCACAATCTCTTTCCTGTTAACCTCTTTTTGTATCTGAAAGTAGTTTTTCAAATTATAATTATATTTCAAGAAACAAATTGGGAATCATGATACAACGAAGTACTGTATTCCCCTAATAAAAGATCATCCCCGCTAAATAAAGAGTCTCCCGTATTAAATTGAAGAGCCCCCACCTCTTTAAAGAAATATGTACGTCCTAGAAAATCCACGTCCTAGAAAATCCACATATTTTCACTGTACAATAATTTTCTTTTTAATATCATCTAAGTAAATCCAAAAATCAATAGAAAAATGTGTTCATCATGTTTAGGAGTGTATAATCTACTTTATTTTATCAAATGCCTTCGGGAACATATAAATCTTTGGCTATCAATTTTTCTCACTGGGCACAAAAAGAAGCAAATTCTGGTTCATATAAACAGTTATGAGTAAATGTCTTGTTTAAGTTACCTTTGCTAGGGTACACAGCATCTTTAAGTAGTGTCTGGCTATATTAACGAAGGCAAAGTTGCACGGCGCTACCTGCAACTGAAAAAATAAAACAATAATTTGTAATTGTTTATTTAAAAAAAATTATAAAAATATCTGAAGGGAGAGTAGACCTCACTAAAAAAGTTTGTAAACAAGAAATGTTTCCATAGGACATGGATGCCGCCACTAAGGTCAGTATGTCATAGCACTTGCATTCGTTTGAAGTTTGGCAACCGTGGGTTAAATTGAGGTGAAGGCTTATTTCTTTGTTTCGCGGGATGTACAGTACTGGTTCTTCCCAGAAATGTGTGTGGCCTGCCTCCACCATGAAATATTCAACAAATCAAATCAAGCCTACAAATATGATTGTAATTCATTTTCAATTTCGCGGTGCGGTTTTGACAGCATGTGAATATCACGGTATAAGGACTGGTATAAAACAGTCAAAATGGCGTCTCCCAGTGATGTTTTGGCTGTACAGTTTCAAAAATGCATGTGCGCTCAATGTTATGGCGTGCACTCTCCATAAAGAATCGATTGTTTAATTGTTCGACAAGTACCACAAACAGGTCGGTTAATGCCCAGAGTTCCAGGCCACCTGTCGTAAGTTTGTTTCTAAAATAGTAATATTAAGTAATGTGGATATGTTTACTTCCTTAAATGTAACTTCGCCATAAAATAAAATGTCTACCTACCTATCCCATTTTTTTCAGCAATGTTACAGTAAACACAGGTATAATTTATTTGGCCTAACTAGAACTATGTTGGAACAACATTTATGCCCACAAAAGTGGAGCCCTTAACACGAAAAAGCAAACAAAAGGCTGCAAAAAATGACTAAGTTCAAACCATGATCATTTTTAAACAAGAGGCCAAAGAGGGCCTGTGGACGCTCTACTGGCTAACATGGCTCCGCTGTTACTGGTCCGATAGGCTAGTTTTCAAACATGTTTGAGCTTTCAAAGACATTAGCAATCTGATAAAGTTTGGTAAAGATCGGATGAACAATGAAGCCCCTATCGTCTTAACGAGGCAAAATATAGCATTTTCAACTAAATCAAGCTGTTACTAGTCCGATATGGCTGTTTTTTTAACTTGTCTGAGCTTTCATTGATATTAACAATGTGGTAAAGTTTGCTAAAGATAGGATGAAAAATGAAGGCCCTATCGTCTTAACGAGGCAAAATATAGCAATATAGCATTTTTAACTAAATCAAGGACCATAACTCCGCTGTTACTGGTCCGATCTGGCTGGATTTCAAACTTGTCCGAGCTTTCATTGATATTAACAATATGGCTGGTTTTCGAACTTGTCCGAGCTTTCATTGATATTAACAATGTGGTAAAGTTTGCTAAAGATAGGATGAAAAATGAAGGCCCTATCGTCTTAACGACGCAAAATATAGCAATATAGCATTTTTAACTAAATCAAGGACCATAACTCCGTTGTTACTGGTCCGATCTGGCTGGTTTTCGAACTTGTCCGAGCATTCATTGATATTAACAACCTGTTAAAGTTTGGTAAAGATCGGATGAAAAATGAAAGCCCTATCGTCTTAACGAGACAAAAGTTAACGACGGACGCACGATGGACGACGGACGACAGACGGA
This sequence comes from Cyrtodaria siliqua, assembly GCA_037043455.1. Lineage (NCBI taxonomy): Eukaryota > Metazoa > Mollusca > Bivalvia > Adapedonta > Hiatellidae > Cyrtodaria > Cyrtodaria siliqua. The sequence goes on from JAWPHD010003766.1 coordinate 54,700, forward strand.
CGGACGACGGACAACTCGCCATCCCATAAGCTCTGCTGGCCCCATTGGCCAGTAGAGCTAAAAATAGGAAAGTGTATGCAAATTTTGAAAACTGCGTTAAACAGTATAGGAGAAGTTAATTACACCAATACTTGACCATGTGGCTTAGTGGTTATTATGTAGATGTAAGTGGGTATGATGAACTTTATGGACTTAGATTTGATCAACGATTATACTCTTGAAATCTTTACCCTGCTTACTGCCAATGTTTTTGAAGAAGTTTTTCGCGAATGTTTCTCCCTTCAGCACTGCCAGATAAACTTCCAGTAGCTCCACTTGGCTAACAGTCATGGTCTTTACTATGCAGGTAATTAAATGTTTTGTCAGACCAAGTGGCAGCAGATGGAGTGTTCCAACAGGGATATCTCTATAAAATATATGAAAATAGTATGAAATTATGTGCATTAAACTAATTAAGTAATTATTCAAAATATTTCATATATTAAAACACATGAATGTATATTCGTATTCGTATAAATGTTTATACTAAAGCCAAAGCATAACAAAGACAGATAATTTATATCGTGCATTTGTCACATTTAGATGTGTACTGAAAAAAAAGGGTTTTAAGTATTCGTTAATTCTTTCACAGCCAAGCTATTCAACCACTTTTCATAAATACAGTATTTGTTTCAACAAAGGCCTATAACAATTGTATCAGTATACACGTTTGGTAGCAGATATTACCTATGAGGGTCCATTACAGCCCATATGTGGTTATCATGCTCTTTCACACCGGTCTGCTTTCGTAGCCTGACTTTGTTGACCTCAGATGATCGCATATTAATCCGGTTGATTGTTCTCTGAGTCACAGAAGCGATTCTCTGATTTCCAGCTTCTCCAGTACCTTTATGTGCCTGTTGTTATCAATAATTTACATTAGAATAACTAAGTTATCTGCCATTTCAAGAAGGAAAATTTCACAATCTGGCCATGGTTGAATGTCCGTCGCGGCTGGCAGGACATATTTCTTTTTTTCTTTTCTTTAAAAAGACGAGACAAAGCTTGGCAATATCCTCTGTATGCACAGGTATGCATTATTTATTTTATTATACAGAACCCACTATCAGACATTCTGCATTTAAATATGTAAAAAAATACTTTTTTAGTTTTACTTCATCTTAAAATTTGAAGTATTTAACTAGTTATTGTTAGCAAAAACATGATAAGAGTCTCTCTTAGTACTCTCATATTTTTAAAACATTTTTTTACAAATAATTTATGTTAATAATATAAACTCTACCACAGTATATCCGTATCACATATATAGAGGATCTTAAACGAGTTCCCATTTCATATAAGATTTATGAAACGAGTTATGAATTATTTTAATTTTAACGAGCCTTTTGACAAGTTAAAATTAAAAATAATTCATAACGAGTTTCATAAATCTTATATAGAATGGGAACGAGTTTAAGATCCTTTTTATCACATAACATTGTAATCAAATTAGTAAACTAGAGCTGTCGGTGAACAGCGCAGCTCGACTATTCGATTTTTCAGAGAATAATAAATTATATAGTTAGTATATACCATCAGAAAACAAGGCTAAAACAATGTGGGGTGGGGTTGGGAGTGCTAATGTGTAAGAATTGGCCAAAACTACACAGAAATATGTAAAAAAAAAAAAAAAAAAAAAAATTGAGTGGGGTGGGGGTGGGGGTGGGGGAGAGGCGGGGTGGGTGGTGTGGGGAGTGGGGTGATGAGGGCAACATATATGTGTAAGAAGCTATGTAAGAATTCAGCAAAACAACACAAAAATATGTAAAAAAAGAAATAATTAAAAATCGAGTTTTGAGTGGGGATGGGGAAGAGGCGTGGTGTGGGGAGGGCAACATATATGTGTAAGAAGCTATGTAAGAATTGACCAAAACAACACAGAAATATGGTACAACAAAATAAAAAATATTTCGAGTGGGGTGGGAGTGGGAGGATGGGGTGGGTGGGGGCGCAAGATAGCTATGTGTAAGAATTGACAAAAACAACATACAAATATGTAAAAAAAATAATCAAAAAAATTCGAGTTTTGAGGTGGGGAGAGAGGCAGGGAGTAGGGTGGAGGGGGCAACATATATGTGTAGAGTATTACGACAAATAAGTCATGGTTTTATTGGACTCCCAGAAGCCATGTTATGTGATAAAAAGGAAACAAAACCCCGTATCTCAATAGAGGTTGTCACTATCCAATGATTCAAGCAAGTTTTACGCCACTAAGCACAAGAACGTCAAGACGACATTACATCATACAAACAAAAGTACGGGAACATATACTCAAGTTGATCGATTGACCGGAGCCGGCATATTTGACATTTTTTCAAAAGTCGGATCAAAGATATTCAGCGAGTCTGTGAAAACAGCAGGCAAAAAGGCATTAGAAACTGCCGGAAAACAAATCTTAGAAAGTGGTTCTAAATAACTTGGAGACGAAGTAGGAAAAATGGCTGCTGATAAATTAGTTTCAGTTATTAAACCTAGTAAACCAAAAGGTGAGATGATTTTAAAAGAACTTACAAAGGTTGCCACAAAAGATGCAGCTAAAGTTGCGGCTGATAATGTAATTGAAGAAGATGTAAATACAAAAATTAACAGATTACTATCCGGAAGAGGAATTCATGCAAGAATTAATCGATTAATTAATAAAAAATAATCTAATTTCTAGTATATATAGATGTTCCGAAGTAATCAATATAGTACTAGATATGAACATGTACCTATTCAGTTAGATACTCCTATAACAGAACCAGGAAATAATACCAGACAAAAGAAAAGTGGTTATCAGTTTACAATAAATGACAGAAGTTCTTACTTTGATTGGTATAACGCATATTTTGAAATCAGTTTTCAAGTAAATAAACTTGCTGATGGAGCCGCGTTCGCAGCCGCCGATGAAATTGCTTTAATTAACGATGCAGCTTCGCTGATTAATCAAATACAAGTAAAGCAAAATGGAAAAACAGTTTATGATGGAAATAATCTTCACAGATTTGTTAATGTCAAAAATGTGCTTGAAATTTCTGACGATTATGCAAAAACAACCGGAACAAACGAATACTTTTATTTGGATAATACGGCTGTGGCAGAATCTCGAAATGATCAAGCTGGTTATAATCCAGGTTTTTCGTCTCGCCATTCTTTAATCATAGCTAATCGAAAAGTTGATTCTATAATTCCATTAAACAAATATTCCTTCTTTGAAGGTTTGGAAACAAACATGCTTCCTCCTAGTCAGATTCAAATCAACTTGCAACTAACAGATGATAATGTGATAATTTTCAAAGCTGGTGGCGATGATGGTAGAGTAGTTATTAATAAATTAGTTTTGTAGGTGCCTAAAATGATATTTAACTCAGATGGTTTAAGTTACGTAATGGCAAATCATATGACATCAACAGAATGGTCCTACCTCCGTGAAATGATACAAGAAAGCGGAAGCAGCCAAGCGACCGCGACCGTATTTAGAATAGTAGGTGGTGTTAAAAATCCAAAACACGTTTTTGTTTATCTGCAAAGGTCAGACAAGAGTTCTTCCCAAACACAAAATCCTCATCTTTTGGATACGTTTAAGGTAAATGCTGCTAATACTAATTGCTATTTACAATCAGCTAAATTGGACGTCGGAAGTGGAGTTTATTATCCAGAAACTGAATACAGCCATGATAATATCGTAAGAATATTCAGAGATGCTATTAATTATTCTCACAAGCAAAATGATAAAAACACTGGAACTTTACTAAACGTGGGTAATTTTAAACTCTTTTCGGAATGATACATTTTGATTTGAGTTATAAAGGTGATGAAGTCAGTATTGATCCAAAAGAACTAACTTTGAGATATAGTCTAAATATACCTCCTGCTGCTCCATATGCAGTTTATGCTCTGGTTTTCCATGAGGAAAATGTAGTTATTGATACTGTCCGAAATGAATTGGTAATAGTTTAATCTAACTTATAATATATATGACTTACGTAAATTATTCAGTAAATTTATCAGATGGCCAGAAACGAAGTCCGGCAAAAGCATATGAAAACAAAAGTGAATTAACGCTCAGGTTAAAACATAACCAACTAACTGGAAACTTTCCTTTGCTACTGACAGCTACCCAGATTAACAATATTAACAAGGCTAAATCTGGCGGGCAGGGATTAGACATAAATATATCAAAATCGCAAATGAGATCTCAGTCCAAGAATGGAGGCTTTTTAGGTGCATTAGCTAGTTTGTTAACTAAAACAATATTACCAACAGTTGCAAAATGTGTTCGAAAAGTATTAGCACCGCTAGCAACAGGAGCATTAAGTGGCTTAGCAAGTACTGGAATTGGCAAACTATTTGGAAATGGGATGGTAACTATTCCTAGTGGCAAAAAGCAAGCACTTCTTGGATCGAATAAATTAACACTTGCGCAAAGAAACAAGATGATAAAGTCTAAAGGTTGTTGTCCTATAAAACTGACAAAGAAGCAACAACAAGATGGAGGATTTCTTGGAATGCTTGCATCATTAGGAATTCCGTTGATTGGATCTCTTATTAGTGGTTTAACTGGAAAAGATTGGCAAGTAGGTAGAAAAGGAAAAGGACTGAGAGTTGATCGTGGAAAAGGTTTACAAGTAGACTCAAAAATTAGGCCGTACAGAAGTATCCCATTCATAAAAAAGATTGAATTTTAAAAATAAACCTATCTCTAACTTAGATATAATGAAATGGGTTAAGCAGCTAGGTATACAGAAATTCAGTGGGGTGTACAGCAAAAACAAATTACCAGCAAAACAAAATAAACAAGAATGTGGTATTATTAATCTTGATGATTATATCGGACCTGGCACACATTGGACTTGTTACTATGATAATAATTACTTCGATCCGTTTGGCTTGAGCCCACCAAAAGAAGTTTTAGCGTACATACCTAATATAAAATACAACACTATTCAATACCAAGATAAAACAAGTGTCTTGTGCGAATATTTCTGTTTGTACTTTGTCAAAAAGTTGCAAGAGGGAAATAGTGTGTACGATATTCTTTACAAATTATTAAAACCATACAAACCAATAGAAAATGAAAACATTATAAAATCATATTTTGTAAATGAAGTTTAATCTAATCATATTATATATGAGCTATTGTATCAAAGAAAAAATGGTTACTGAAAATGTTGATCCTAAGTATGTTTTAGCAAAAAATGGTAGAAAAATGTTAAGAGCAACTTGTGCATCTTGCGGTATTACTAAAACACAGTTTGTTAAAAACACAGAAGGTGGAAATATTGATATTCATAAAGCTTTGCTCCCTTTGCTACCCAAAAAAGGGCTAACACCTCCTGGTTATAAATATTGCGGTCCGGGTAATCCGCTTGATAGCGGAGAGCCGGTAAATGAGTTAGATGCTGTTTGCAAAGATCATGATATTTGTTATGATGAAAATCCTACTAATAAATCAATGTGCGATACAAACATGCTTACTGGTTTGAAATCTAGTAAGTCTAAAACTATTGGAGAAAAGATTGCTAAGAATTTGATAGTAAAACCAGTTATTAGTGCAAAATATAAACTTGGTCTTGGAGAGACAAAAAACGAGAAAAGGCGTTGAAATGGACTGACAAGTTAGCAGATGAACTACATAAACCCATACGAAGAAAGTTCACTCAACGCCGTGTGATTGTTAATGAAATTGATAAAATATGGTCTGCTGACTTGGTTGATATGCAATCGTTTTCAAAGTATAATAAAGGTACTAAATACTTGCTTACTGTTATTGATTTATTTAGTAAATTTGCTTGGGCTGTACCCGTTCCAAATAAAACTGGTTTAGAAATTACTAAAGCGTTTCAACAGATAATCAGTACAGGAAGACAGTGTAAATTGTTGTGGGTTGATCAAGGTGTGGAATTTTACAACAAGACGTTAAAGCAATTTCTTGATGATAATAATATCAAAATGTATCACACTTTTAATTTCGGAAAAGCTGTAGTAATTGAACGATTTAACAGAACATTTAAAGAGAGGATGTGGAAATATTTCATAGCAAACAATACAAACACATATTTAGACGTGCTACAGATGATGGTTGATAAATACAATAATACAAAACATCGGAGTATTAAAATTACGCCGATTGAGGCTAGTGATGAGAAAAATAAAGGAGCGGTATATTTCAACTTGTATGGAAAAATGAGAAGTAATCAAATTAAACCAAAGTTTAAAATAGGTGATAATGTTAGAATCAGCAAATATAAAAGAACGTTTGAGAAAGGTTATACCCCGAATTGGACTGAAGAAATATTTGTTGTTGATGAAATTCAAAACACAAATCCTGTGACATACAAAATAAAAGACTTAAACAACGAAAATATTGACGGAAGCTTTTATGAATTAGAAATGATAAAAGCAAATCAAGAAATATTCAGGATTGAAAAAGTAATACGACGTGATTACAAAAAGAAACAAGCGTTGATTAAATGGAAGGGTTACAATGAGGATTCCAATAGTTGGATTCCATTCAAGGATATTGAAAATATTAGATAATATCTTAAACTATGCAGAGTGATGATGAAGACTACTGCCCGGTTCCGTCTGACTTTGCCTAATGAGTTGCAAATGTTATGTTATTAAAATGACAAACCGGATTGATTAGTAGTATAGATAGTAGCGGTATAGGGCGAGTTTCCCTGAGCGGGGTGCTTGAGAAAACTATTGAAATATGTTGGTGTTGACTTAGGCGTAACTTACATTTAGATCTTGGTGTGTAAATGAGAGTTACGCCTGAGTCCCCCCTGGCATATTTCACTAGTTGTTCTCATTCCCCGCGAGGGAAAACTGGCCCTTTACCCCTAGTTTCTATACTACTCTTGTCAGTCTATTTCAACGCCTTTTTCCGTTTTTTGAGTTTCCAAGACCAAGTTTATATTTTGCACTAATTACAGGCTTGACTATCAAATTCTTAGCAATCTTTTCTCCAAAAGTTTTAGACTTACTAGATTTCAAACCAGTAAGCATGTTTGTATCACACATTGATTTATTACTAGGATTTTCATCATAACAAATATCATGATCTTTGCAAACAGCATCTAACTCATTTACCGGTTCTCCACTATCAAGCGGATTACCGGGACCGCAATATTTATAACCAGGAAGTGTTAGCCCTTTTTTGGGTAGCAAAGGGAGCAAAGTTTTATGAATATCAATATTTCCACCTTCTGTGTTTTTAACAAACTTTGTTTTAGTAATACCGCAAGATGCACAAGTTGCTCTTAACATTTTTTCTACCATATTTTGCTAAAACATACTTAGGATCAACATTTTCAGTAACCATTTTTTCTTTTATTCAGTAACTCATATAGAATATGATTAGATTAAACTTCATTTACAAAATATGATTTTATAATGTTTTCATTTTCTATTGGTTTGTATGGTTTTAATAATTTGTAAAGAATATCGTACACACTATTTCCTTCTTGCAACTTTTCGACAAAGTACAAACAGAAATATCCGCACAGGACACTTGTTTTATCTTGATATTGGATGGTGTTGTATTTTATATCAGGTATGTAATTTAAAACTTCTTTTGGTGGGCTCAGGCCAAACGGATCGAAGTAATAATTATCATAGTAACAAGTCCAGTGTGTACCAGGTCCAATATAATCATCAAGATTAATAATACCACATTCTTGTTTATTTTGTTTTGTCGGTAATTTGTTCTTGCTAAACACTCCCCTAAAGTTTTTAATGTCTAACCGCTTAACCCACTTTATTATGTCTAAGTTAGAGATAGGCTCGTTTTTGAAAATTAACTTTTTTTTATGAATGGGATTCTTCTATACGGTCTAATTTGTGAGCCTACTTGCAAACCTTTTCCAGTTAAACCGCTAAGAGACCCAATCAATGGAATTCCTAATGATGCAAGCATTCCAAGAAATCCTCCATCTTGTTGCTGTTGCCTTGTCAGTTTAATAGGACAACAACCTTTAGACGTTATTATCTTGTTTCTTTGTGCAAGTGTTAATTTATTTGATCCAAAAAGTGCTTGTTTTTTTATTAATAGGAATAGTTACCATCCCATTTCCAAATAATTTACCAATTCCAGTATTTGCTAAGCCACTTAATGCTCCTGTTGCTAGTGGTGCTAAAACTTTTGGAACACATTTTGCAACTGTTGGTAATATTGTTTTAGTCAACAAACCAGCTAATGCACCTAAAAAGCCTCCATTCTTGGACTGAGATCTCATTTGCGATTTTGATATATTTATGTCTAATCCCTGCCCGCCAGATTTAGCCTTGTTAATATTGTTAATCTGGGTAGCTGTCAGTAGCAAAGGAAAGTTTCCAGTTAGTTGGTTATTTTTTAACCTGAGCGTTAATTCACGTTTGTTTTCATATGCTTTTGCCAGACTTCGTTTCTGGCCATCTGATAAATTTACTGAATAATTTACTTAAGTCATATATATTATAAGTTAGATTAAACAATAACTAGCTCATTTCCAACGGTATCAATAACAACATCTTCCTTGTACAAAATTAAAGCATAAATTTTATATCTAGCGGTAGGAACGTTGTTTAGTTTATATTCAAAACTTAGTCGTTTTGGATCAACACTGACGTCATTACCTATGTAACTCAAATCAAAATGTATCATTCCGAAAAGAGTTTTAAAATTACTCACATTGAGTAAAGTTCTAGTGTTTTTATCATTTTGTTTGTAAGAATAATTAATAACATCTCCGAATATTCTTACGATATTATCATAACTGTATTCGATTTCTGGATAATGAACTCCATTTCCGACTTCCAATTTAGCTGATTGTAAATAGCAATGAGCATCAGCAGCATTTAGTTTAAAAGTATCCAAAAGATCAGGATTTTGTGTTGGAGAAGAAGTCTTGTCTGACCTTTGCAGATAAACAAAAACGTGTTTCGGATTTTTAACACCAGGCGTTATTCTAAATACGGACTCGGTCATTTGGCTGCTTCCGCTTTCTTGTATCATTTCACGGAGGTAAGTCCATCTTGTTGCTGTCATGTGATTTGCCATTACGTAACTTAAACCATTTGAGTTAAATATCATTCTAAGTATCCACAAAACTAATTTATCAATAACTACTCGACCATCATCACCACTTGATTTGAAAATTAGCACATTATCATCTGCCAGTTGCAAGCTAATTTGAATCTGACTAGGAGGAAGCATGTTTATTTCTAAGCCTTCGAAGAAGGAATATTTATTTAATGGAATCATAGAGTGAACTTTTTGATTAGTTATGATTGAAGCATGACGAGATGTAAATCCTGGGTTATAACCAGCTTGAACATCTCGAGATTCTGCTAGATCTGTATTATCCAAATAAAAGTATTCGTTCGTTCCGGTTGTCTTTGCATAATCATCAGACATTTCAAGCAAGCTTTTGATATTAACAAATCTGTGAAGTTTATTTCCATCGTAAACTACTTTTCCATTTTGCTTTACTAGCATGTGATCAATCAGTGAAGCTGCATCGTTAATTAAAGCAATTCTGTCAGCGTCTGCAAAAGCAGCTCCATCAGCAAGTTTGTTTACTTGAAAACTAATTTCAAAAAATGCATTATACCAATCAAAGTAAGAACTTCTATCATTTATTGTAAACTGATAACCACTTTGCATTTGCCTGGTAGCATTTCCTGGTTGTGCTATAGGAGTATCTAACTGAATAGGTATACGCTTGTATCTAGTATTATATTGATAAATTCGAAACATCTATATATACTAGTAATTAGATTATTTATTATTAATTAATCGATTAATTATTGCATGAATTCCCCTTCCGGATAGTAATCTGTTAATTTTTGCATTTACATCTTCTTCAGTTTCAGCTACAACTTCTTTTTTGTTATCAGCCGTTGTAAGTTCTTTTAAAATCATCTAGCCTTTTGGTTTAGGTTTAATAACTGAAACTAATTTATCAGCAGCTATTTTTCCTACTTCGTCTCCAAGGTTTTTAGAACCACTTTCTAAGATTTGTTTTCCAGCAGTTTCTAATGCCTTTTTGCCTGCTGATTTCACAGACTCGCTGAATATCTTTGATCCGACTTTTGAAAAAATGTCAAATATGCCAGCTCCAGTTAATCGATCAACTTGAGTATATGTTCCCGTACTTGTGTCATAAACTTTTTTTTAACATGCCATATAACTTATGTTACATTAATTCCTTCAAAACAAAACGGAATGATGTGTGGACACCATTAAGATTAATAATTTTACCGGAGAAATCGGTTATGTAAATATTTATACTGTTAATGATCGTTTTGTTTACCTCACAGAACCCGACTCTTATCGGTTCATCTTTGAAAGGTTATGATCTCGTAAGATCAGCTGTGCTTATTTCATAAATAACATCTCCGTATGATCCATCAACAATAGAATTACTTATCAAATCACAGTGGATATACAATGTATCGATAGAATTTGTTATGTTTGGTGTTACAGTTCCAAATTTAGATTCTCTGATAACCGCATCTTTGTCAAACCCGATTAAGGTGTGAAAGTTTGTTTCTCTTAAATCAAGCATGAAATTATTATGGATGGTAACCAAATATTTGAAACTTGATAAATCAAACTCAATTCTTATCGGGATGGGTGAGTCATCAGTTAAATCACCGATTACAGTCAATGCTTCTTTGATGTAATTATCGATATCAGCATAACTGTAATTTCCATTTGTAAAAATAATACTTTTCCAATCTGTTCCATTGTGATACCTTATCACCTTGTTATTAAAATCCTCACTAATATTATACCATGAGTAATCATAGAATTAATCTTATCAAGTCCAATGCCGTACTGTTTGTTCTTACCTAATATTAATGGTCTGTCAAATATTATTGACGTTTTTTATGAAGATAATACAATGTTTTGTTCCATTATACATATTAGTAGATAAAATTAATCACCTAAATAAAATAGTTTAAAACTTGATTTTTCAAAATTGAAAACTTGTGTAGTGCCACGTTTTATTCTTGGAGAGATGGTCCAATATTGAGATTCCGGAAGATATACTTCAGATGTTTCTTTTAGTATTCGTTTACCATTTTCTATTATTGATTGAACATGCGGCTCATCAGCGCCTTTATTAAACAAACTAAACCATTCTATACCAATGTCTGTATGTGCAACAGTATATGTAAGGTCTGCTTCAACTATATAACGCCCTGGTTTTACAATTATCATGCCAGCGGAACGTTTACCATCACTGGGAAATTTTGTAGCATATTCTTCACTTCTTATAAGTGGATTGGTTACAAAAGTAAATGCCTCGAGAAAAACATCACGTTTGGTTCTTTCACGTGGTTTTTGTGTCGGGTACGACGCATAACCAACTCTATCTTTTATAATACTTATTCCGTCTATTGTAGCTTCAAGAATTAGAATCCGGCTTAAATAGTCTACTTTTACTTTCAACCCATCAATTATACCAAGAACTGCTGTGTGCCGGCTATCAGACTTTTGATTATGCTCCTTGAGAGAAGCTATTTCACCATCAAAAGCTTTGCTTCTTTCATCCTGAGCAGCTTTCAATTGCTTTGAAACATCATCAGTAGCAGTGTTAAGTTTATCAGTGTCAACTAACTTGCTCAGAGCAGTCTCCAGTGACTTACCGTCAACCATTTTCTTTTTGATGTCTTCAAATTCTTTGTTGATATCAGCAACGCTGGTGTTTATCTGCTCATTTAATATTTTAATTTGAGTTATTTCGGTAGTAAAAGCAGTTCTCATTTGTTTTGAAGCATCAGCAATAGCAGTTTCTAGTTCATTATTGTCAACCATTTGTTTATCTATTTCTCCGGTCCGTGTATTAATATTTTGAACATTAGTTCTTATTTGTTTGCTTAATTTCTTGTAGTTTTCACTCTCTTCCAATACATCTTTCTTTTCTAGCTCTTTCAAAGCATCACTCAAAAAAATTATTTCATCTTCCAATCCGTTTTGAATTTCAAGCATTTTCTCACGGTTTGCTTGTAACTTTGTTTGTATCAGACTTAGTTTATCTTCAACACCTGTTGTCAACTTTTTTATCATGTCTGGAATGTTATCAATATTGTAATCACGTATGATCTTTGCTATTCTTCTTTGAGCATATTGCTTTGTTACTGCATCATCTGCTTTTGTCGGATTGCCAACATTGGTGATTTTATTATTATTCATGTTAAGATCACTTCTCAAAACATTTTCCTGGTTTCTACCCTTGTGAAGATAATTAACCAAATGTTTTTGTTTTACATACTCAGACAGCACAATACCAAAGTTTGTAATATTAACACTGCCAGTAGTAACTTCCTCGCCAAGATCATTAAAAAGCCCCATTATATATAATATGATTAGATTAAATATCACCGGTGAAGTTTCTTTTGACCAACTTTCTAGGACGGTCAAGATACAGGAAGTCGTACTGCTTGTCAGTCGCTTTTCTGTACTGCTCTTTGCTGACATCTTGTTCGTTGGAAAGCATACCCAGCTCGCGATTAACCGGAGTTGCAAAGAAGAGGTAATGATAACAGTTCAAACGAATGTCTTTGGGAGTTTTGTAATAAGATTGAGATAAATAAATTACACAACAATTTTTGTGTCTTCCCTGGATGAAATAATTAATAATATCGTTTTGATTGCGTTCACAAACATAATCGTCGAAAATGACTATCTTCTGATTATCTGAATCCAAATCATTCACAGGGATAACTTCATCATTTGAACATTCTAATCTAATCTTCGACCGGAATTTTATTCTTTTTTGCTATCTTTTCAAGTTTTTGTGACAAGACCTGATACTAAGACTGCTCCAAGTTTTTAGCAAACAAATAAATCTTGTCGTAGTAAACCAAAGGTTTCAGCAACATGTGAACTAATGTGTTTGTCTTGCCAGAACCTGAATTACCGCAAATTAACATTCTAAAACAACAGTCTGGCATAAAGTTCCATAGTTGTTTAAAATTACCGTTTTCTGTTTTCATATCATAGTTTGGGATTTGCATTATAATAATGCTTGGAGAATACTCGTCTTATCTTAATTTATCTTATTTTAATCTAACTTATATTATTACATGTCTTTGTTAAAATGGAAAGAATTAGCAGATAAAATGCGAAAATCGAGTGAGCTTGTTAAAGAATTCGAGAATAAAGTTATCCGAAAAAGACCAGAAAAAGGAGCTAGTCGTGATCTATACACAGAAGTATTTAAACCTGTAACTAGCGAAATAACAGAGCAAACAAGGCGGCTAGCTGAACATTTGATTACCCTTCCAGAAATACGTCAACAGTTGGCTATTCTTCATGAGGCAATATGTCCGCAATTACTTGCCCCGCCTGATCGCGGAGCTATAGCACCACCGCGGCCACCACCGCATGCCTGGAAAACTGTATCTCCTAAACGCCTATCGATGGCTGATTACAGAGAGGAACTAATACAGGCATTAACGCCTAAACCAAAATTAAGAAGTGCTTCAGACAGAGTGCCTAGGCCAAAAGCTGCCGAACCCACGGGAGAATTATTTGATCCCGGGGATGAAGAAGAAGAAGAAGAATTTGGGGAAGAACCTGCTGCGAGGCCTAAGGAACCCAAACCGGTGTATGATATTGACATGGATGCTGGTATGGATAAAGTCATACTTGGTAAGTATAGCTTGCCGCTCCCAACTCAAATACCAGGTATTATGGAAGGAAAAGCTGATTATGATAAATATGTTACGGAGGCCATAGAGATACATAATAAAATGATTCCCAGGATAAATGGTCTAAGAATAAGAAGAAACAACCTCGGCATAAAAAAACGTCCCAGAGGGTTACGATAGTGCGACAACCAGTGCGACTAAATCTAAATATTCAGAATTACTAGCTAACTCCCAGCTTCGTAAGCAAAAAAGGGCTTCACTCACAAAAGAACATAATAAATTAAGTGGTGAACTGGAAGCTTTGGATTTTTATATAGAGAGGTTACCTGGGCGAATTCAAGCAGCTAGTGAAACTGTACAAAAGACTGGTAAAGGGATGCAACAAAATAAAAATTCCTACAAAGTCGACAAAGATGGCCACTATGGAGTGTTACAAATTGATTTGCTGAAGCTTGTTGGTCATCACAAACGTATTGCCAAACAAGGAGAAGCAGTTGTGCTAGATATGAAAGTGGATGATGATTGTATAGACTTGATAACAAAGCGTTACAATATTAAAAAAACTTATTCAAAGCTGTCTCAAAATGCTTTCCAGGAACTAACAAAATTATCTGGTTTACCAATTCACAAAGGTTCTTCAAAGTTCAAAAAGATTTTAGGAGGTTGTGTTGATGTTAAATATTACAATAGTCCCAAAGATTTGGTTAGTGATCTAGAGTTAGTATGCGGGAGTATCGAATCAGGAAATAATAGCCCACGGCTGATAAATAAAGGTATTAGCATAATCGATGAATTATTAAAAATAGGCAAAATATCATCCAAAGAACATGAGCAACTATTTTCTAAATATCTTAATTAAATTATTGTCTAACTGTAATTATACATGGCACAACTTACCAACAAAGAAGAATTAATTGATCACTTGACACGACTTGTGGCTGCATACAGACGCAGTTATAAATTGTGCGGTATTATAAACACAACATTACAGATTACCAGTGGAATAATTGGTTGTACTGCTGTATTGGCATTGGTTCCGGCAATTCCTGTTTTTGTGGCTGCAGTTGGTACAGTTCCTCCAGTAGTTGCTGTTTTAGCAAGTAAAACAAGAATAGCAGAAAAAAGACTTTGTTAAAAACACATCATAGAAGTTTTAAACAACTTCTATCATATGTCCAAACAACCACAGGACTAGAAAATGATGAGGAAATAATTAGGATTGTCTTTAATAAAATATTAGAAATTCAAAAGAATGATAATTTCACAGAACCTCTGGAAATGTATATGAAAAGGTTCAAGCTTAATGGAAATTAAGCTAGTAGAGATGCCCCGCGGGAGCAAACGGTCATGGCATTCAGTCGTAATTCTTGTCTGACTTGCTTCCCTATCCTATCGTACTTTTCTCTGGTTGATTTTGTTTTAATCGGTTTTGTTTATTTTTCTATTTTTAATATTTTAAATATTTTCTGAAAAATGTATTCAAATTTGATTGATCTTTTTCGACCTTCTATTTGATCCAAAATATTTACAATTGTGTAAAACAAATCTTCAAATCTTTGTCTATTTTTAGAAGACAAATCATATACTGCCAAGTATTTATCTAAATGGTACTTTCTGTGGTAAATAGTTTTCTTTCGGCTGTAATTGTAACCTGCAATAAGATTGTAGCCATTCTGAGTGCCACAATTAAGGCAAACACGCTCGTTATCGAAAACTTCACAAGTATCGTCACAATTTATACATGCGTAAGTACACTTGTAACACAGCTTGGCTCTGGTACAATATTTACAAAGCTTCTTTTTATTAGTTGCGTAAAATAAGATGCAATCTATGCACGTCCCAGGGGGATCAATAATATCTAAAACTCTTTCACAATATTTGCAATTCATTATATTATAATATAGAATTATATTTTTAAAATATAGGCTTTAAGAAATATTATCTTATGTAATTATATCAATGGAACGTATAGAAAAGAAAAGAAAAAACTTTAAGAAAGATCAAACGGAACATGCAAAAACTATTGATTTTGAAGATATGAGTAAACATGACCAAGAGTTAATAATTTTTTCAAACTTTCAAGATTTGACAGAAAGAATCATAACAATGGTAAAACAACTAAAACTGTCATATAAAATATAAAACAAGAGGTCAATGCCCTTGAAGCTCTACTGATAGATTTTTGATAGCTAGGTCAACATTCATGTGAAGTTTCATGAAAATCCATCAAGTAGTTTCATAGGAGTAGTCGCTACAAGTTTTCATTATATAACTCTATGTAAACAAAGATGGCCGCTGGCGGCCATGTTTAATGTCAAATCAAAATCATTTTTGACAAGGATCAACATCATGTCATACTGATCATTTTAGAAAAAGTCCCATATCAATATCACTTATAGTTTTCAAGAAATAGTCGCTACAACCTTGTTTTTTAAAAATCTATTTTTAGATTTGGTGGCCATCTTGGATTTCACATCAACATGAATTTTTGCTAGGATTAATTAGACATCAAGAGCAACATTCCTGTAAAGTTTCATGAAAATCCGTTGAGTAGTTACAGAGGAGTAGTCGTTATAAGTCTTTACTAGATAACTCTATGTAAACAAAGATGGCCGCTGACAGCCATGTTTTACATTGAATCAAAGCGATTTTCGGCAAGGACCAACATCATGACATGCTGATCATTTTAGAAAAAGTCCCATATCAATATCACTTAAAATTTTCAAGAAGTAGTCGACATAAACTTGTTTTTTGAAAATCTATTTTTAGCTGTGGCGGCCATCTTGAATTTCCGGCCGACCTGAAGTTTTGCTAGGATCAATTAGACATCAAGAGCAACATTTGTGTGAAGTTTCATGAAAATCCGTCAAGTAGTTTCAGAGGAGTAGTCGCTACAATTTTTCATTATATAACTCTATGTAAACAAAGATGGCCGCTGGCGGCTATGTTTAATGTCAAATCAAAATAATTTTTGACAAGGATCAACATCATGTCATACTGATCATTTTAGGAAAAGACGCATATCAATATCACTTATAGTTTTCAAGAAGTAGTCGCTACAAACTTGTTTTTTGAAAATTTATTTTTAGCCGTGGCGGCCATCTTGAATATCCGGCCGACCTGAAATTTTGCTAGGATCATTTAGACATCAAGAGCAACATTCCTGTGAAGTTTAATGGAAATCTGTCGAGTAGTTTCAGAGGAGTAGTCGCTACAAGTTTTCATTATATAACTCTATGTAAACAAAGATGGCCGCTGGCGGCCATGTTTAATGTCAAATCAAAATAATTTTTGACAAGGATCAACATCATGTCATACTGATCATTTTAGAAAAAGTCCCATATCAATATCACTTATAGTTTTCAAGAAATAGTCGCTACAAACTTGTTTTTTAAAAATCTATTTTTAGATTTGGTGGCCATCTTGGATTTCACATCAACATGAATTTTTGCTAGGATCAATTAGACATCAAGAGCAACATTCCTGTAAAGTTTCATGAAAATCCGTTAAGTAGTTACAGAGGAGTAGTCGTTACAAGTTTTTACTAGATAACTCTATGTAAACAAAGATGGCCGCTGACAGCCATGAATCAAAGCAATTTTCGACAAGGACCAACATCATGACATGCTGATCATTTAAGAAAAAGTCCCATATCAATATCACTTAAAAATTTTAAGAAGTAGTCGCCATAAACTTGATTTTTGAAAATCTATTTTTAGCTGTGGCGGCCATCTTGAATTTTCGGCCGACCTGAAGTTTTGTTAGGATCAATAAGACATCAAGAGCAACATTTGTGTGAAGTTTCATGAAAATCCGTCAAGAAGTTTCAGAGGAGTAGTCACTACAAGTTTTCATTATATAACTCTATGTAAACAAAGATGGCCGCTGGCGGCTATGTTTAATGTCAAATCATAATAATTTTTAACAAGGATCAACATCATGTCATACTGATCATTTTAGGAAAAGACGCATATCAATATCACTTATAGTTTTCAAGAAGTAGTCGCTACAAACTTGTATTTTGAAAATTTTGCAAGGATCATTTAGACATCAAGAGCAACATTCCTGTGAAGTTTAATGGAAATCTGTCGAGTAGTTTCAGAGGAGTAGTCGCTACAAGTTTTTACTAAATAACTCTATGTAAATAAAGATGGCTACTGGCAGCCATGTTTAACGTCGAATCAAAACGATTTTCGACAGGGACCAACATCATGTCATGCTGATCATTTTAGAAAAAGTCCCATATCAATATTCAGTAGTTTCAGAGGAGTAGTCGCTACAAAAAAAAAGGTTTACGGACGGACAGAAGGACAGACGGACAGACGGACGGACAGACAGACGGACGACGGACGCCGCACCACGGCATAAGCTCTGCTGATCTCTGATCAGAAGAGCTAAAAAGGAGATATAAACAAACTGCGTGCTTTTTGTAAAAAAACAAATTTCAGAGGCAACCAGTTGCCAACCAAAATTATACGAAGTTTCTTTTATTGCCCGCTATGATGTTTTACTTATGCAAGGAATTGAAATTATTATGTATGGTTGATTAAAATAATATAATCTTTAATATATGAGTATTTACAGTTACGCGGAAGAAGAAAGAAAACATTTTGAAGAGGAAAAAACTATACTATTTGGAGTAGCTGCCCTTGAAAAGGCTCTTACGGATAAAATAAAAGATTATATTGATGATCATAGGGAATTTTGTATCAGACACTTGGAAAAAATATTGCAGCTTTTAAAAAAGATTGGATGGCTGGGCTTTTGGAAAAAACAATTTTGGAGAAAAGAAGATCTGACACGTGGACGATTGATATACATATCAAAGATAGCAGACGATAATGAAATTATGTAAATCAAAGATTTTAGTACCATTCCTAAAAACTTTTAATCTAATATAATCTTTAATATATGAGTATTTACAGTTATGCGGAAGAAGAAAGAAAACATTTTATAATAATAATAATAATAATAATAATAACTTTATTTCAAGAAGGTAACATATTAAGACATAGCATTTACACAAGTCTTTTTTACAATATGGCCATCTATAATCGGCATTATACATCAGCTAGTTACATACTCTTTTGAAGAGGAACAGAAGGTTTATGAGAAAGTAGCTGCTTACGAGCAGGCTCTTTTAACCAAGACAAATTAACTTATCAAAGAGTTTGAGACAGTTCACATGCAACGATTGTCAGATGATATTGCAGCTTTTAAAAAAGATTGGGCAATAAATACTAAGATTGAGTGCAATGATGCTGTAAAGCTTCTCACAGATCTAGCAGAAAAAGAAATTAAGATTTTTAATGAAACACAATTAAAAGTAATGTCTGAAAATGTTGAGTTGTTCAGAGATAATCTAATCAGCAATCTAGAAAACACTCATGTGATTAATACTGATATCGGATGTTATGAAGACTTTGAAACGTTTGTCGAAAGTTTAAACGAAATGATTGATGCAGAAGTTTTTGATAAAGACGAGTTTATAAACTATTGCAAATACAGGATAAAAATAAAATCCCTGGCAGCTGGAGGTGATCTTGAAACTGTTGATTTCGATAGATACTGCAAATATCATGTAAAAATAAGTCAGATGATAGATAATAGAGTTCTTGAAGAAAAATGCTTTCGGAGATACTTAGACATTCTTCTGGATAATGAAATAGATGCTCTCATGGATGAGGTGACTAACGAAGACACCAATGAACATGTTTATGAGGTTACCGATGAAGATACCGATGAGGACGCCGGCGGGGATACCGATGAGGACGCCGATGAGGACGACGATGAGGACACCGATGAGGGTAAAAATATTAAATAAAATAATGTTATTTAATTAATTAATTAATTAATTAATAGGGGCTTAAAGAAATAATCTCATGTAATATTATATAATGAGTATCCGAGAAATTGAAACATCCCAAAAACAGTATAGCAAGGTTTTTAAAGTAAATGTAGTCAGTAATGATCCGCTCAGACAACTACAAAAAACACAATCAAGAGTTGTGAACTTTCTTAAACAAGAACTAAGAAAAACAGGTGGATTTAAATTAAGCATTGATGTAAAACCTACTTTTAAAAAACAAGTATCGGATGATAGACGAGGTTTTGATTTTGTATACAAAACAGCTTACTTTGCCTCGAAGGCTGTAATAATATTAAACAAAAATCAAATATCAGAAGCATTAGACAAAGCACAGGAAGAAATTATAAATAGAATTGGAAATTGGATTCAG
This sequence comes from Cyrtodaria siliqua, assembly GCA_037043455.1. Taxonomy (NCBI): domain Eukaryota; kingdom Metazoa; phylum Mollusca; class Bivalvia; order Adapedonta; family Hiatellidae; genus Cyrtodaria; species Cyrtodaria siliqua. Next base: position 74,604 of record JAWPHD010003766.1, read on the forward strand.
TTGGGAAGTGGTCGGGTAACTGAATCACTAGATGCACATTACATAAATCGAATAAAGTATAAGCCTTTACGGGGTAGCTCTTATTTGGATTTACCAAAAGAACTTGCTAAAAAAGGATTAATAAATATAAAAAATAAAAAAAGTTAACGAATGCTTTAGATGGTGCCATTTGGCTTATAAATTTCCTGTTAAAAAAGATCTTCAAAGAATAACAAAGTACAAAAATCATATTGGTGATCTTGATTACAAAGGAATTACATTTCCTGTTACTATCAAACAAATCCCAAAAATAGAAAAACAAAACAACATTTGTTTTAACATATTTGGGTATGAAGATAATCAAGTATACCCTTTGTACATACCAAAATATAAAGCAAAAGAATCGTATGATATGCTTTTATTCACTGAAAAAGAAAAAAATCATTACGTATGGATAAAAAACTTCAACAGTTTGATGTCTAATCAAACAGCACACAATGGAAGAAAATGGTTTTGTAAAACATGCCTACAATGCTTTACATTAGAACGTGTGCTAAAAAAGCATGAGCCTGATTGTCTTTCACTTTACGGAAAACAAGCAATAAAAATGCCAAACAAAGATGAAAAAGTTAAGTTTAAAAACTACGACAGACAGCTAATGGTTCCGTTTGTTATATATGCTGATTTTGAAGCAGTAACCGAAAGTATTTCTTCAGCATCAAACAATCCTAAAAAATCACATACAGAAGCATATCAAAAGCATACTGATTGCAGTTATGGGTATAAGGTTGTTTGTTGTTATGATGATCAATATTCAAAACCAGTTGTAACGTATAGAGGACCAAATGCTGTTTACAAGTTTTTAGAAAAAATGATAGAAGAAGAAAAGTGGTGTAAAAAAACTATGAATGCAAACTTTAAAAAAGATCTAGTAATGTCACAGGAAGAAGAAGCCGAATTCCAAAAATCTAAATCATGTCATATTTGTGGTAATGGTTTTGCAACAACTCTCAAAAAAGGGGACGCGGGTTATACAGTGGCATACAAAAACTCCATCAGAAAAGTTAGAGACCATTGCCATATAACTGGAAAGTATAGGGGAAGCGCTCATGACATATGTAATATTAATTTCAGGTTGACTAGAAAAATACCTGTTGTGTTTCATAACTTGAGAGGATATGATTCTCACTTTATAATGCAACACATCGGAAAGTTTAAACAAAACATAAATGTTATACCGAATAACATGGAAAAGTACATGGCTTTTATGTTAGGACAAAGTTTGGTGTTTATTGATAGTTTTCAGTTTATGTCTCAATCATTAGAAAATTTAGTAAAAAACATCCGTTCGTTTCAATACACCTCTCAGGAATACTCTGGCGACAAGCTAGAATTAATAAAACGAAAAGGCGTTTATCCTTATGATTACATGAACAGTTTTGAACGCTTCAAGGATACTAAGTTACCTGACAAAGATAGCTTTTATTCTCAATTAAATGATGAGCATATTTCAGATGCAGATTATGATCATGCTAAAACAATATGGAAAACATTTAAGATGAAAAATATTGGAGAATATCATGATCTGTATCTTAAGACTGATGTGCTGTTGCTGACAGATGTTTTTGAAAACTTTAGAAAAATGTGCATTGAGTATTACAAATTAGATCCTTGTCATTACTTCAGTAGTCCTGGTTTAGCCTGGGATGCATGTCTCAAGATGACTGGTATCCAACTTGATTTAATAACTAATATTGATCAATATTTGTTTGTGGAAAAAAGATTAAGAGGCGGTACGAGTTATATCGCAAACAGATATTCACAGGCTAACAATAAATATATGAAAAACTATAACAAGAAAAAAGAAAACAAGTACATAATATATCTCGATGCTAATAACTTGTACGGGTGGGCTATGTGTCAACCGTTACCTACTGGCAACTTCAAGTTTGGTTGATAAGTTTGAAAAAGGAAAATCAAATTACATTGTTGAGTGCGATATTACGTATCCTGAGAAACTGCATGACTTGCATAACGATTATCCTCTCGCCCCGGAAAGTTTAAATATAAAAGATGAGTGGTTGTCAGACTATTGTAAAAATTTAAAACAAAAGTTTAGTTTAGGACATTGTAATGTTAATAAACTTGTTACGACATTGAAAAATAAAGAAAAGTATGTCGTGCATTTCAGAAACTTGTATAAAAAGCTTGGATTGAAGGTAAAAAAAATACACCAAATACTGCAGTTCGACGAATCAAAGTGGTTGAAAACATACACAGACTTTAATACTGCCAAGAGAACAGCTGGTAAAAATGCCTTTGAAAAGGATTTCTTCAAACTTATGAACAATTCAGTTTTTGGTAAAACTATGGAAAATTTGAGAAAAAGAATTAATGTTAAATTGACTCACGACGAGGAGGTTCTCTTAAAATATGCAGCAAGACCTTCATTTATATCTTGTAAAATGTTTAATGAAAATTTATTTGCCATAAACAGAATAAAAGAACGATTAGTTTTAAATCGTCCTTGTTATGTTGGCATGTGTATTTTAGACTTTTCAAACTATTTGATGTATGATTTCCATTACAACTATATCAAACACAAATATGATAGAAAAGCTAAGTTATTATTTACTGATACCGATTCCTTGTGTTATGAAATAGAAACAAAAGATGTGTATGCGGACTTTTACAAGGATAAAGAACTGTTTGATAATTGTGATTATGATCCAAAAAGTCAGTTTCATTTTAATGATAATAAAAAGGTTATTGGCAAGATGAAAGATGAAACTTGTGGAATACCCATTGTTGAATTTGTTGGGTTGCGAAGTAAACTATATTCGTATGTGCTAGATAATGAGGTTAGTACAAAGAAATGTAAGGGTGTCAAAAAGTGTGTTGTTAAAAAACAGATAGCACATGACGATTACAAAAAGATTTTGTTTACGGCAACAGAAGCTCACCATGAGATGAAAGTTATTAGATCACAAAAGCATAATATAAGCAGCTATGCAATAAATATAAAAAGTTTATCAGCTTATGATGATAAACGGTACATACTAGATAACGGACAAGATACGTTAGCATACAAGTAAAACATACCATGATAGAGTATGATAGATGTTAATTGTAATAGTTGAGTAGCATTCAAGGATACTAAACAAATAAAATAAGGGGTTTAAAAATAATTATATATAGTATTATTATATAATGGAACTAGAAAGATTAGAAAAGGTTTGCAGAAAACTTAACCATTTAAAAGATAAATATAGAAGAGAATTGATGAGAGGTAAGCAACTCCAAGTAGAATATGAAGTAGTTCGTGATGATTTTATGGACACTAAAAAGAGCAAAGTCAATAAGCGAAAAAGATTGCTGGTTGAAAATGGATAATTATGAACGTGAGCTGGCCGGAAACAGAGAAGAGCTTCTTGAACTGAAATACAAAATAGCAAAGTGTAGGAAAATAAAATACTCCATGGTAAAAAATGATATGCAGAGCGATGATGAAGACTACTGCCCGGTTCCGTCTGACTTTGCTTAATGAGTTGCAAATGTTATGTTAATGAGTTGCAAATGTTATGTTATTAAAATAGCAAACCGGATTGATTAGTAGTATAGATACTGAGAGTATCAGCGGAGTTTCCCCCGCGGGGTGCTTGAGAAAACTAATGAAATATGTCGGGGTTGATTTAGGCGTGACTTACATTTAGATCTTGGTGGTGTCAATGAGAGTTACGCCTGAGTCCCCCCTGGCATATTTCACTAGTTTTTCTCGTTCCCCGCGGGAGGGAAACTGCGCTGGTACTCTCAGGATCTATACTACTAACTTTTTCCCTGCCCGCTGATTGGTTGGTAATTGGTGTAGTCTAATTATACAATGGCATGCCGGTAATCAATGGCGGTGTAAACAATAATACCGTCTGCTGCGAGTTATATTTTGGGGAGGACTGGCCACTATCTTCTAATTTTGACAGGTTTCTATATACATACCCGTGTCAGATCCATAATTACACCAATATCTGTCACAAGTTGACCGATATAATTTATTAAATAGTTTGTCGCTACCTCGTGAGTAGTTCGTGGCTAATTAGCATAATACCTATTAATAAATCGAAAATGAAAGTACTTAAAAGTCATGAAAGAGAAAGCGTTATGTTTAGACGGTAAAATGATGGTAAATAAAAGCATTAGGTTTTACTTATTGAACTATGAACTCCTGTGATTGTACAAACAAATAATTTGTTGCAAAATGAATTATACCAGAAAAGGTACTGGACTACCTCTTGGGACTCTATGATTGTACCTACTGAAACCCCAACTAAGGGAGGTGGGTGCATGAGCTTTCGTCCCTCGGGTTTTCTGGTCGTACCCTAGATTGGTTTTCTCTTTAGCTGCAACTACTATGGTTGTTCAGTACGATTCTGGATACATCCTGAGATGTTTATTATTTTGTATGTGTTTCTTTAGTTAGTTTCTCAGGATGTGGACTTTATTGTTAGAGAATTCCGTTTGATGGGATGTAGTTTTGTTTACACTGTCTTGCCTATTTGGACGTTGAAGACAGGATAATAGCGAGGATTGAGCGCATATAAAATCGATTCAAGCTAACCAGTAGGCCTTATTGCCTACTGACCGTTCCAAGTTGGTTACCCTGTCTTCACCACCCTTTCTTTTGTTTTTTGTCTCTTTCATTGTATTTTCAAGTCCTTGTTTGCAGTACAGTGTGGACGTACGATGCCATTGCGCTCGGACGCTGTGGTTTCTATAGGACCCTATATCTCATTTTTATAAACAATTTATTGAATATAAAGTAATCCGCTGGCGGTTATGCGTATACATGTAGACAAAAGCCATATTTTGCTCGGTATAATGCGTCTTTGTATAGAGGCCTATCGTCAGTCGTAGCCGGTGTATGTATAGAATGGTGAAATACAATTTTGCCGACATTATTTATTCATAACAATGGGAAATAGCGCTAATTATGAAAGCAACGGTCACTTAGGTAACTTTATAAAGTCCGTGATATATGAAATAAGTATAAAAGCCGAACCGGAAATGGAGCTTTCACAGAACACAGTAAACCTCAAAACACGCAAAAAGACAAACTAAAACCGGCTGAATTAAAAAATAATCTACATTTATACTAAACATTTGTTAAACAACAACATAATCCGAGCGTTCTCTGACCCTAAAAGCTTTTTATACTTTTTTGGGTAGCCTTCTACGTAGATGAAATATCAAAATCGTAAACAGGGCTAGTTAGGTCAGAGAACTTCAGAAGCCTCGGATTAAGAAACACGTTGGAAAATGTTCATGTTTTTCAAAACCGTAGTTATATGTTGCCATGTAAATTATATAGAAAATATTATGTCACTGCCTTTTACTATCAGGTTTATTAGGCTAAGCTTAGAAAACGAAGAATGGCGAGGCTCTGCCGAGCCATTCTTCGTTCGTTTTCGTGCCGAGCCTAATAAACTTGATAGTAAAAGGCACTGACATAATATTCTATTTATCATGTAGATTATCCATATTTTCTGTTTTAATTACTACTATTACCTACTTCTCAGAATGCTACGCGTATCGAGGACGTCGCCATGTTGTTGTTTTTTTGTTATGACGTCAGGCAACGTTACGTGCATGACGTCAGATAACGTTACGTACAATAAACGCCGAAAGATTCCGCATTGATTTGCTTTATTGGTCAGTACCTAATTAAAGCAAAAGTAATAGGTCACCCCTTTATTAGGCAGAAAAGTGCATATCTGCATGATAAAAAAGTATTAACTGTAACAATACTATATATTGATAAACTGGGGGTTGCCGACCAAAATCAAAAAATCATCAAAATACCATAAAATCATCAAAAAACCATAAAATCATCAAAATTGTAGAAATGACCATAACATGGTCAATATCTGTCAAAAAAATCAAAAAATGCATCAAAAAACATCAAATCATCAAAATTGTGAACTAAAATCACCAAAATTCTGGACCAAACCCCCATAACATGATCAATATCTGTCAAAAAACATAACCTACCTGTCCATGGACTGGCTTCGCTCGCCAGGTTGACAAAATACATAGCCCACCTACCCATGGCTCAAACATATATATATTTCTAGACCAAAATATATATTTAGAACCATTATTTCTTTTTGATAAAAATGCATTAAAGAAAATATATATATAAAGAAAATAATGACGACTGTTTTAGAAAAATTAATACACCTGTTTGAAACAGGTGTAATAGATAGTCAAACACTATCGGTTGGTATAAATGCATTAAAAGAAGTTCCAAAGGAAACTTCAAAAGAGGTTATTCAACCAGTTGAGTCCAAAGTGTTGGAAAGTGTAAGACGTGTAAAACCAATTCCAGCACCACGAGTTAAATCAAGAATTCCAACCCCAGCTCCAAGAGTTAAACCAATTCCAGCACCACGAGTTAAATCAAGAATTCCAATCCCAGCTCCAAGAGTTAAACCAATCCCAGCTCCAAGAGTTAAACCAATCCCAGCTCAAAAAATGAGTACGGAAAACGTGAACTACATTTTACAATTACACCGGGAAGGAAGAATTAATGATGATCAGCTTAGAACGCGGCTAGATGTTCTTCCAAAGGGAACTCCAGAGGTTAAATCTCAAACAAAACGAGAAAAGCAGAAACAAGATAAGAAATATGCTAAATTACGAGAGAATGTTATAAATGAATTGAAAGAGCTTAATGATAAAAATTTAAAAGAGCTTAATGATAGAAAATCTAAAGAAGAATTAAATCTGGTTGACAAACCAAGATGTGGTTATTTCAAAGCATACAAGATGTCTGTTGAGCAATACAAAGACCCTCAAAAACTATTACATGATAAGAAACCCATTATTACAGAACATATCAGCGAAGAGCTGACAAAGATGAATGGATTAAAGTTTGGAAAGATTTACAAAGGCAGCATCAGGATTGGAAATTGACCACTGTGTTGATCTTTACTTAAATATTGCAAAGTACGAGCCGTTAAAAGGTTCTTCATATATTTCTTTGCCTAAAGCAGTAGCTGATAAGAAAGCGATTATCAATGTAAAAAATAATGATGATCAATGTTTGTTCCATGCAATATATTCTGCTTTAAATCCAGCCGCAGATCACACCGACAGGTTGTCAAAATATCCTAGTATAGAGTTCTTAAAGAAAAAGGGTATTGACTTTCCTACACCAATTTCTCAAATTTCCAAAGTAGAAAAACAAAACAATCTTGCTATTAATGTTTACGGGTACACCACATCAGAGAACAGTAGAAAAGTAAATGTTTTTTCCGTATAAAATATCAGAACAACCAAAAGATATTGAGCGAATTAATCTGCTTTTAATATCTGAAGACGTTGAGGTTGAAGAAGAATCAGAGAATGATCCAAATAATGAAGAAGGAATCATAGATGACAACTATGACCCTGATGATCCAAATAATGAAGAAGGAATCATAGATGACAACTATGACCCTGATGATCATCCCGACAAACTAACAACAACAAAAACAACAAAATATCACTATTGTTGGATTAAAAATCTGAATAGACTACTCTGTGACCAAAACAAACATAAAGGTCAAACTTACTTTTGTGATCGTTGCCTTCATGGATTTTCTGGAAAAGGACTACTTACCAAACACAGAGAAGACTGTGAAGGTATCAACAAAAATTCTTGTAGAATAGAAATGCCGCAAGAAGGTCACATACAATTTAAAAATCATCAAAATCAGATGCATGTGCCTTATGCAATATATGCTGATTTTGAGAGTACAATCCAGCCGCAATCGACTAAATTTGGAAAAAAATCTGAAATTCAAAATGTACACGAAGCTTGCGGGTTTGGATATCAGGTTGTCAGATATGATGGCAAAGCTAAAGAACCTGTTATTTACAGAGGTGAAGATGTTGTTGAAAAGTTTTTAAATCACTTAGAATGTGAGAAGAAGAGCATTAATAACAGATTTAATCACCCAAAACCCTTAATTATGACGCGGCAAAATGAGAAAGTTCATAAAAAAGCAACACACTGTTGGATATGTGAGAATGAAATAGGAAGCGGTAAAAACGGTAAAGTAAGAGACCACTGTCATTTTACAGGTGAATACAGAGGCGCAGCACATAAAGACTGTAACCTGAAACTGAGTATAAAACCAGGTATAACAACCATCCCTGTTGTATTTCATAACCTCAAAGGATATGATAGTCATCTCATCATGCAAAAAATACACAAAATGACAGGTAGTATTACATGCATCCCAAACAACGCTGAAAAGTATATTTCATTTAGTGTTGGACAACTTAGATTTTTGGATAGCTTTCAGTTTATGGCATCTTCCTTAGAAAGGCTGGTTGATGCAACAGACAAATCTGATTTCAGACTCACCAAAAAAACGTCTGCAGATAAAACTGATCTACTTTTACGAAAAGGGGTTTATCCATACGAATATATGGACAGTGTGGAAAGATTTGAGGAAACGCAATTACCACCTATAGAAAAGTTTTACAGTAGTCTCTCAGATGAAAGTATAAGTCCCGAAGATTACGAGCATGCTCAAAAAATATGGAAAGAGTTTAACTGTAAAACTCTTGGAGACTATCATGATTTATATTTAAAAACGGATGTAACTTTGTTGGCTGATGTATTCCAAACGTTCAGAAAAACATGCATGAAGGCATATAAACTCGATCCCTTGCATGACTACACAGCACCTGGATTATCTTGGGATGCTTTACTTAAACATTCTAAAATAGATTTAGAACTTTTGACGGACATTGACCAGCACTTGTTTGTAGAAAAAGGTATGCGTGGTGGAATTAGTATGGTATCAAAACGATATGCCAAAGCAAACAATCCACACGTAGCTGATTATAACCCTAACGAGGAAAACAACTTTTTAATGTATTATGATGCAAATAATCTTTATGGGTGGTCAATGAGTCAGCCACTTCCATATTCTGGCTTAAACTGGGTGAAACAGAAACGTTGCCAAAGCCAACAGAAGGAAAAGGGTATTTTCTAGAAGTGGATTTGGAATATCCAAAAGAACTCCATGAATCTCACAATGATTATCCACTTGCACCGGAAACATTAGCAGTGAAAAAAGTATGGTTGTCTGAATACCAGACAGATCTGTTAGAAAATAACGTTATGACAGAACAACTAGTCCCCAATCTTATGAACAAAGAAAAATACGTGTTACATTACAACAATTTAGAGTTGTATTTATCATTAGGCATGAAATTAACAAAAATCCACAGAGTATTAGAATTCAATGAAAAACCATGGATGGCATCATACATAAACCTAAACACAAAACTTAGGAAAAAAGCTAAATCAACCTTTAAAAAAGATTTTTACAAACTTATGAACAACTCTGTGTTTGGCAAAACAATGGAAAATATACGCAAGCGAACTGATATAAAACTAGTCAAAACTGACGGCTCTGAAAATGAAAAGATAAGAAGAATAATAGCTAAACCCAACTTTAACAGGCGGATAACATTTTCAGATGAATTGTCGGCATTACATGTAAACAAAACGAAATTAACATTAAACAAACCAATTTATGTTGGGATGGCAGTCTTGGATTTATCAAAGTACATGATGTATGACTGGTACTATAATACCCTGAAGAAAAGGTACGGAGATGGCTGTACTTTATTATACACAGACACTGACAGCCTACTGGTAGACATCAAAACGGAAGACGCATACAAAGACATGGTTGAAATGAAAGATGAGTATGATCTAAGTGATTATCCTCAAAATCACCCAATGCACGATGATACAAACAAAAAAGTATTGGGTAAAATGAAAGATGAATGTGCTGGTGTTCCTATAGTTGAGTATATTGGATTAAGACCCAAGTTATATTCTATTTTGAGAGCGGATGAGCAGATTATTAAGAAAGCAAAGGGAGTAAAAAAATATGTAATCCAAAAACATATCAACTTTGAAAACTACAAGGATGCATTGTTTAAGAAGAAAAAATACATCCATGAAATGAATATGATACGATCGAAAAAGCATCAAATATATGGCATAACAGTAAACAAAGTAACACTGTCACCATTTTACACCAAAAGATACATTCGAGAAGATGGAATTACAACTGATTCATATGGGTTTTATCAAAACTTATGAATTTTGGTATCAGCAGGAACAATAAGTATATTCTTCTTTGACAAATCCTCTTTGAGGCGCTGGTGCTTTTAAATAATAAACTCTTATGCCTTGCGTCACCATATAACTATCAATCTTGTGAATATCTACACTCCACATTGGATCAGTTGCTCTGCGTCTTCCACCTTCTTGTTCCCCGGGTTGATATAAATATCTTACACTTGCATTCATACAGATAGGATCACCTTTTAATAGTTTTGTTTCAATAGGAGGGGGCTTTTTTATCTCCGCATTTATGGCTTTAACAACTTCTGGTAATCTCTTTACCCACTCTCTGTTGCGTTTTTTCGAATCCATTTCCTTAGCATACTGATAACCAAACAATCTTTCAGCTAATGTTCTGTTAAATCTTTCCACTATAGCTTGGTCTCTGTGTATCTCTGTTCTGCCCCGTCTGATATTTACATTATGTTTGACCATCAACTGTGATACTGCACCCATGAATTCTCTGCCTGGATCCACTTGTAATAACTTTGGATATTTTAGATGCCGACTGTATATATTTTCAAATGCTTTGGCAACTTCTTTGCTATCCTTGGAAGTCAGCGGCTCTGCTTCTTTGTATCTACTCGCAATATCAACCACAGTTAACGCATATTTATATGTCTTGCGGCCAAAAGTGTCATGCGGCAGAAATAACAAATCAGCTTGATGCACTCCATTCTTAACAGAAACATCAAACCTGGGTCTAATTATTTTCTTCGGCGCGGGTAAATAAATCTGCCACACAGCTTGTTTCTTTAAAAATTCTAAGGCCTGTTTCTTACTGACACCAGCATCTTTTGCTAATTTTTTAACTGCTGTGTAACCTCTCCAAAATCCTTGTGGACTGTAATAAATCTTTTCCATTTTAAAATGGGTTAAGAAAATAAATATACTATATAAAATAATGGACACTGCACGATTTGATGAACTGCTTCAAGCGCAAGCGCAAAAATCAGAAAATAGCACAAAGAAATGGGCCGACTTGAAATTGAATACAATATACGCTATTACGGATACAACAATAGTGAAAACTAAATATGGTCCATCCATGATATTAACATTATCAGACAACAGTGAGGTATGGGCGCCTGGTCATCTCAAAGATAAAATAAAGGAGGCAAGTGTAGAACCACCATATTATGTGCGACCACTTGGATTGAAACCAACTAAGAACAAACATAGCTATCATGCATATGACTTAATCATTCCGAAAAGTGGAGAACCGAAAAAGAAAAAGAAAAAGAGTCACGCCAAGACAGAGAAAAAGAGCCACGCCAAGTCAGAGGGAAATGGGTTGCAGCCATGCCCACCACAATAAACGTAATTTCTCTATTCTGTTGATCCGGAGATGGTGTATAAAAATCACTCAACTTGGGCTCCGCTTCCAAAAGCAAATGTTTGCCAGTTATGTAATAATACTGTTTCATAGCTTGGTCCACATCATCAAAAGTCTGCCCTGCATGATGCTCTTTTTGCAGTTGCTTGTTAATAAAATCTAATCTCTCTGTTCTTTTTTTATTCCACGCCGCTTGTGCTGCTTCCAATTGTTCTACGGCTTTGTCATGCCTTTGTCTTTCCTCATCTGAATGACTTCCCATTTTTGAAAAGAAATAATTTGAACCGCTAAATGCCAATGCGTTTGTTAATGCGCCACCGATCAGCATTGCTACTGCGCTTGCCATTTTTTTATATTTTTTTTTTTATTTCATAATATCCGCAGGAATAATACCTTGCTTAATCAACATATCCCTCGTAGCCATTGCTAACATTATATCCACAGACAGCATCATAACATCTGCCATATTTAAATCCACTTTAGGGGCTGGTCTTTTTAGTACTTTTCTGCCAATCTCAGAATATCCAATAGTTAAAAGTGTTTCCACTCCAGCGTGATACATCATATTTACAATTTGTTTTACGTTAATACTTGCTGCCATTTTTTTAATATGAAAAAAAAAATTAAAAATTAAAAATCAAACGGGTCTTTTGGTGCAACATGAACAGGTTGCACAGCTACAGGTGGTGCTACCGATTTCTTGTTATAAATATACAAACCCAAACCAGCAAAGCCTACTAATAAAATCGGTGGAATATAATTTTTGTATATATTTATTTTGATTTTTTCTGATTCCTCTTCACCTCTTGGTACTTTTGTTATCTGTCCTGCATCTTGTGCATCCTGTGCATCTTGAAGCAAACGCTTTGCCTTCCTTGCTGCTGCTCCTTTTTTTCCAGCTTTTACTCGTTTTGGATTTTGTTGTTTAACAGATTGTGTATCAACTTCACTCTCTTGGTTCTCCACTTGGTTCTTCATTTTTATTATCGACATTTTTATTTTTATTAAAATCAATATGTCGAACAGTTGTCAGCATTGCTGTAAATGGCGCTAAGTACATTCCATACTTGTAATACAACTCACAACACGCACTTGTTTAAGCATGTTTAATAAATGGGTCTTCCTCCAAATCTTCTGTCAGTTTTGGTGGATTGGTTATATTAAAATATTTTGATACTCCCATCACATACAACTTAATAAAATAATTGCCTTAAGTCTTAGCCATGCTTGCCCCAAGTCTTGCTTCATATCTACAGTAAAGTTTATTAATTTCATCTGGGGCATGCTATCTATAGTCGTGAGTTGTATGTCTTTACCCAAATATTGACGACTACCACCGCCAGCCACTATGGCTGATAATCTTTCTTTTTTTGTTTCTTGTTGATTTGATTCATCTGTGAAACGTTCCGTGGAATCTTCCAGTATGATACCTTGTAATAGTTCTTCCGCATTCATTTTTATAGTAGTCATTTTATTTTTTATTTTGGAATAAACATAAAATACGAAACAACCAGCTGCGATATTCACCACACAACTAGTAATGGTTAGTATTGTTAATAGCATTGTTATTAACAATGCTATTTTTTCTATTAGCATTACTCATTTGCTGTTAGCATTGCTATTAGCATTACTCATTTGCTGTTTGCATTACTCATTTGCTGTTAGCATTGCTATTAGCATTACTCATTTGCTATGAGTAATGCTGTTAGCATTACTCATTTACTGTTAGCATTGCTATTAGCATTACTCATTTGCTATTAGCATTACTCATTTGCTGTTAGCATTGCTGTTAGCATTACTCATTTGCTGTTAGCATTGCTATTAGCATTACTCATTTTTGAAAAATATTCCCCATCGAATGTACCATCTATGTTTTTAATCTCAAAATCCTGATAGGTGATATCATTAGTTTGTATCATCCTTAAATTTAATGCTATTGTGATGACACTTTTTATAAGTTTCTTTTCCTTGATGTCGCACTCCAACCCAAGCACGTACTTGTCAATTATCCTCAGTTTGTCCCTCCTTTTTACGTTGTTCCACAGCTTCATGGAGTCCTTTATATCTTGCTCCATCCTGGAAAAGTCAGGGTCTTCGGTCCACAATAGCTTGTTGAGGAAATTTCTGGATTCATCTGTGTACATGGAAGGTATTTTAAAACTCCCTCTATCCGTCACACGCGTAGACGTTCCGTCTGGGTCATCCAGGATCATACCACATTTTCCAAAACCTAAAAGCTCCAACTGCCTCCTTCTTTCCTTATTAGTTTCTCGTTTGCTACAATCTAGAAAAAATCGATAAAACCTCATTTTTTAAACTAGTACTCCAAACTCTTAATTGGGAGTCACAAGTTCAAATAAATTAGCAACATGCTGTTAAAAATTATTCAACCCAATAACCAGTGGGTTGGTCAGTCCTCAAAATTATCTTGGAATATTTAGTCTTTGCTAAAGCTTTTCTTATTCTGGTTCTCTCTTCCAGCGTTGGAATAACATCGTTTTCTCTCAAACAATTTTCATAACTATCTCTGTCCTTGGTGTAAAACATACACAACCATTTTGCTTGCTCCCGCAAATCTTTCAATACAGAATTATATCTCTGTGAAATGACCCATACTGATTGTTTGGCGTGACGACCGGAGAATGCCAACTCTGATAACATATCTTTTTTCTTTGTTAATTCTTTTGTGGCGGAGCAATCATCAATGATGTATAATGTAGGCTTGCCAGCATATTGTTTGAAAAATAAACGCAACAGTTCTTGTAGCATTTCTTTGTCGTTGCTCACGGGATTGACAATTATTATTTTTTTATCTCTCGGGTGTCTCACATCTCCTATCCAGGGTCTATTTTTATAAGCCTCGTTCCACTCTATGGTTGGACACAATATAATTATATGTTCAAAAACTCCAACATACTCTTGTTCAAGTATGTCAAGAACAAACTCTGTTTTGCCGCAGCCTGTCTGACCACAGATAATGGCACTGTGTGGATATTTAGGATATTTAGTATCGTACTTCCTTGAATCTTCCATCTTCGAAATTGATTTGCGCATCTTGTATTATATATATATAAATATTTAAAAGTTGATCTGCATCTGCTTTTTTATTTATGAGTATCGTTATGCCTTCACTGCCGTTTTCTATTCTTCTTCCACTGCCGTGTAATAAATTGTCATCACATGTTCTAAGGTCAAGCCACAAAGCATATGCTTTTGTTAGATAGGTCTCAAGAGAAACATGGGTAAAGTATAAGTCCCTCGCTACTACGTCTGTCTCTTTGTTTCTTTTTGAGGTTAAGGCAAAATATGTGTTGATTTCATCCCAATGCTGGTATGCCCTCATGCCCTGGCTATACAACTGATTTGGTACGCCCTCTATTGTCATTTCAACCTTTTCAATCTTTGGGTTGTAAAAGGATTCCGTGTCTGTTCTTTCTGGGTCTTCAAACAGCATTAAAATACCTTTCATGCTCCGTGCTGGTGTATTAATGTTGATATTCCAAAGGGTATCAAATTTGTTTGCTATTATTTTTCTGTGTCGCAAGATACGATCATACATAAATGACATCTTACCATTGGTTTGCTGTCTTATTTGTCTGGCTAATTCAACATCACTAACCATATCAAATTCCAAGCAGATATTTTTTATTACATAAGATGTATCAGCATCACTGCTTTTGATAACTTTGTTATAATCGTTAAACGTTAATTCATATTCTAACCTATCACCAAGCCCCGCTTGATAAAATGGCATATGACTTTCTAACATTTCAAAGTCCAGTGGAATACAAAATCTGTTTCCATAAGCTGCTGCTATAGCTTCATCTCCGGTGTCTGAGGATTTATCTCCCGCGCCAACTCTATGTTTTAGCATGTTTGCTTTACCCTCACCTTGGTAAGCTATGTTTATTCGTTCGGTAGGGCTTTTCCATAAATCTACATAACTGTGATATATATCACTGTCATCTATTGACATGACTTCGTTGCCACTTATTCTGATTGTCATTTTTTTCACAATTACTCTGCCCAGATTCTGGTATACAGTAGCGTTGGCGTCTGTTCTGCTTTTAAGTTCTATTTCAAAGGCAAGACGAGCAGTACGTGGAACTATCACATCATTAGTACTTAGATTGGGAAATCTCACAAGCAGTTGTTGGTTTTGGTCTATCGTTGAAGGGTTGTTAGTAATAACTACACTTGTGCGGATGCCCTTGGCATCATGAGGTTCTCTTAGTTTTCTATGAGGGTTGAGTTTACTTCCGTAAGCTGACATGTTTTTAAATATATATATATATATTTTTTTTTTAATTAAATAAAATAAACAATGGCTGAGTTTGAAAATCCTACGTTCGATCCAGATGCTTATTTAGATGAATTACTTGATGAAGAATTTATACAACCTGGCTTAGAATTCCAGAGACAAATTGTAAATGAAAATAATCATATTAATCAGCTTCAAGGGGAAGATAAAATAAAAGAACAGCTCACACAAAAAAAGTGGTTAGTAGATCAATTTTTTACTGAAGTTAATGCTGAGATCAGCGGAATTGATTATAAAGATGATTTTAGAGTGGCTGAGGACAAAATCGGTAGAACAATGTTATATGCAGTTCGGTTGGGGAAGGATGACGTCCCACTTACCTATTATAGGGGAAATAATCCAAAAGAACCAATCAAGTTTTATAAGCTGGACACTTTAGTTAAAAAACATGGTATTGACTTTGTGAAAAACACTTTAAAAATGTATGATTATTTAGTTCCACGTGAAAGACTTGCTCGGGGTAGGGCAGAAATAGCAGCCTTGGTAAAAACAAGAGATACAATCGCTGCAGAGAATATACCATTGCAAACTTTTTCAACAACTGAAGATGTACAAAATACAGTAGATGCTGTAATTATAATTGAGAGTAATATAGATGAAACTTATTCTAAAACTGCTGTTCAACCAGAAGATCTAACACTGCGAGAGATACGAGTATTAGATAAGAGATTGCAAAGCTTCCGTGGAGAACTTACTAATAATCTCTCAAAGCTCACTGAGCTTGATAAAGATATAGCAAAAGAAAAACAAAAATTAGAACAGGTGAGCACCCCCGGGCGGGAGGATGAGTTTCAACAAGAGCGCCTACGTGACAGAATACAAAACTTAGAAGATGAAAAAAGTGCACGACTTGAAGCGGCGAGTGAAAACAAAGAAGCATTACGCAGTCAAATAAACAGGATAAAAGAAACTATAAATAAGGTGTTAAAAGAAGACACAACATTGGGTGAGAGAATCAAAACCTTGTTTAGGGAGCAAGGTATTACTATGGTTAGTATTTTGACTGCCTTTGGTATGATTATTGGGGTATTAGTTGAGGCCATTATTCCCACATCAAGTGCTGCTCCAACTCCAAAACCTGATTCATCAAGTGCCAAGGATTGGATAAAAAAACAACTAAGTAATCTTGGTAAACTTCTTGCCAACCTAGCTGGTAAAGCTGCAGCAGCTTTACCAGGAGTTATTGGTGCAATAGTATCATGGCTTTTATCTGCAACAGGTAATGTTATTAACTGGCTTGCTAACAATCTATGGGCTTTGCTTGTTGCCGCTGTTGGGTTGCTATATGTGGCAGCCAAAGAGTGGTTTAGTAAATCTCGTATATAAGTATATGCAGCAAGACCTATTACTATAGTACCAACAATTATGGTTGTTTTGTTATCTTCGTGTTCAATCGCTATTTTTTGTATTTCTGGTGGGTCCCCAGTTTTATGTATTGATTTATCAGAATGTTCCGGTAAAAAATTCTTTGTTGTGGTGCCTTGAAAAGGTTGAACACTTTTTGGCGGTACTGGTTTTACATTTACATCATTATTTAATCCTAATGCTTGTGCACCGTTTGCTATTACAATTTCATTATTGTAGTCTTGTATTGTTCCAATTCTTAATTACATGTCACCCGGAGACATGTACAATCCACTTCCATAGACAAAATTAACTTTACTTCTTGCATATTTTTGGGTGGTTTCATATCTTGAAATTTGACTGGGCAAGTTGATGGGGCTGTTTATTGCATCTTCTATGTTAGCTAAAAATTGTTTCTTGGTGCGTGTGTCTATGGCGATAAATTGCTATTTTAGAGTGATTGGGCTTTCTCTTTGTTCTTTGCTCACAACTCAAATGACATGTTTCTTCGTATAGATTATATGAATTTAATGATTAATCCTTAGAATATTATTCATTTAGTATCGTTATAAATGTATAATAAATATGGTATGAAAAATAATATTGATATATCTTTGCGCACGTGTATGTGTGTGTGCGTGTACGTAAGTGTGTGCCTGCGTGCGTACGTGGGTGATGGGTGTGTGTATATATGATTGTATATAGGTGTAGGTGTATATGATGAGTAGTATCTTAATGTAATACATGCAAATGTAAGATATGCAGCAATCAAAATACATTGAGTATAGCAGTTAACTTCTATAAATAAATAACATGTGGGCAACACGTTAGCTTATAGATACATAGTAGCGATGAACTGTATGTGTATTATTTTGTCATGTATTGATTTTTTGATTTTTCTACGTGCATTACCGTTTTGTCTTATTAGCAAATATAAAAGGCTATTGTTTATTCAGGTTGTCTTATATAACAATACATGTTTTATAAATAACATTTGGGAAACACGATAGGATATATTAACGCATTAGCAATAAAACTATATGTGTTTCTTTATACATGCACAACCTTTTAGCTTAGCAGCAAATATAATATGTAGTTTATATACATGTCAACGTCTATAGCAAACATGTGATAATGTTGCGCTAGTACGTAACGCGTTTGTATATAACCACGCGCATGCAACTGTTGTACATCGAACGTGTGCTCTTGTTAGTTTGTATTTTCTGTCAAACCTTATATATGTAATATATATAGTCTGGTCTCGGCAAGTTGGTTTATCTGAAAACCGAGATGGGCGTAGTCCATCGAAGTCTTTTTTTAATGGCCAGCGTGATGAGACATACTCTGTTTCTCTTTCTTTAGTATGATGCACTTTGTGACCTTGTCTGTATGCTAACTTTCAGTTACTGAAAGTTAAAATATGGCAAAGCGCTCCCTCACCTTTTTTTAAATCTTGAATTAAACGGTTAAATGCTATGCACCCATCAGAGTCAATTTCACTGACTGTGTAACTGTAAACTTGGTGTGTGTATTTGAATTATAATCTTTATTATTTTTAATTTTAAATGTACGTCTTGACGAAACATAACCACAGGCTCATGCGTCTATAACTTAACTAATGCATCTGCACTCGACCCTTTGCTTTGTTTCTTTTGAACCTCAGGTGTTTTCGCACTGTATTCTGTTTACATGTATCCATCTTCTTCTACCTTACCTCTCCTTTGTCCTTCATTTCGGTATGTTAAATTGGCATACAGCTTGATCTCAAAAACAAAATTCAAATGAACACAAAGATATGTACCTTTAATGTTCGCGGATTAAGAAATAAACAAAAGCGAGAACAACTTTTCGAATGGCTTAAACAACAATCGCACCTAATATGTCTGCTACAAGAAACACACTCGACAAGTGATATTGCAAACGTATGGAAAAATGAATGGGAGGGAGATGCTTATTTTAGTGGTAAAAACTCTAATAGTGAAGGTGTATGTATTTTATTCAACCCGAAATCTAACCATACTATCACAAAATATACTAAATTGGTTTGCGGTCGACTACAAGCGATAGAACTAAATATTGATGAAAAAGAAATAACAGTTATAAATATATACGGTCCGAACGCAGACGATATTACTCTTTTTAATAAACTTGACCAATACCTAATAGACAATGAAGAAAAACATTTTATAATCGGAGGGGATTTCAATACTGTTATAAATATTGACACCGATAAGAAGAACGGTAGACAAGACACGCATAAATTATGCCGGAACAAAATAAATGCGATGATAGATATTCATAATATAGTTGATATATAAATTTTATAGTATAAAATAATTTATGCGTGAAGATGGAACTTAGTGTTGGCTTGTATATACATCTATAAGATGGAACTTAGTGTTGGCTTGTATATACACTTCTCAAAACTGCTAACTACACCGCTACGTTTTGGGTTATATATATCGATGGGTTGAATGTTTTTCAATAAAATAAAAAGGAAATACCAATTCAATCATTTTTACATCATTTCATTTTATTTTTTTCATGGGCAATGCTAGAACTAAACCACAATAAGCAATTACAAACGACCCATGTAAACACTAAAGTCACACTTTTCATTTCTTGTTCATAAAAGTGTGACTTTAGTGTTTACATGGGTCGTTTGTAATTGCTTATTGTGGTTTAGTTCTAGCATTGCCCATGAAAAAAATAAAATGAAATGATGTAAAAATGATTGAATTGGTATTTCCTTTTTATTTTATTGAAAAACATTCAACCCATCGATATATATAACCCAAAACGTGAGCGGTGTAGTTAGCAGTTTTGAGAAGTGTACATCTATAAATACATGTAGTAAACAAATAGCTTTAGCCAATGATATTGGTTTCGGATATCACGTGGTAGTCCTTGACGTCACACTTTTCCACTGCCTTTCTATGCAGTCTCCCGAGGAGGAAAGTCATAGAAAAAATTTCAGACGTTTTTGGGAGAACTTATTTAATTTTTATGCGGAAAGGATATAAGTTTTAATTATACACTTGATGGTAAACTCTTCATGAACATTTAAGTTATTTATTGACGGAGTTTAACACTGCTGCTCGTAGGACATTGTGATTAAATGCAGTGTTTTGTGTTACATTTTCTTGGAAAATATGAGTGTGACCTAGATATTCGCGCACGGCGTATTTCAACCGACGCTATCGGTGGACGGTCTCGTGGTTACCAAATCGTCACGTGACATTTGTTATTGAACAATATGGCTGCCATACAAGTGTTTGGCCATTCCTTTGTAAGGCGGCTACACAAGGTGTATGCATTTGTCATTCACACTGAATATTTCTCGACGTCTGATACCTGACTGTTGGCTGTTGTTCAACTACGGTGTTGTAATTTGCCCCACTTAAAATGGCATTAGTTGCACCGTTAAACCAAAACAGATTCAATACCCACTAACAACAAATGTTTCCATGTTGAGCCATTTGGCAAAAAAGTATGGCATACGGTTTATACAATCATTAGTTTTACAGGACTCGAACCAATATTTAAAAAGTTTGATCAAAAAATACATCTCTTGATTACACTGTTCGGACTGACGGTGTTGGGTGTGGGTTCATTATACCACCATTTAAATGTGTATCATAATAATCACCCGATCTTATGGGTTCTTATGCTAAATGTACATGCTACAATTTACCTGTATTGTCATTAACCTATCTTACTGGCTATGATGATAAACGTACATAACACTATTTAAATGTTTTTCATTATCCGATCTTACTGGCTATGATGATAAATGTACAGAACACGACTTAATTATGCAGTCATTATCCGATCTTACTGGCTATGATGATAATGTACATGTCACGAGTAACCTGTATTGTCATATCCGATCTTACTGGCTATGATGACAGATGTACATAACACAAATTATCTGTGTCTTCATTATCCGATCTTACTGGCTATGATGATAACTGTACATATCACAAGTAACCTGTATTGTCATTATCCGATCTTACTGGCTATGATGATAGATATACATTACTAATGTACAATGTTCGGACTGACAGTGTTGGGTGTGGGTTCATTATACCACCATTTAAATGTGTATCATAATAATCACCCGATCTTATGGGTTCTCATGCTAAATGTACATGCTACAATTTACCTGTATTGTCATTATCCTATCTTACTGGCTATGATGATAAACGTACATAACACTATTTAAATGTTTTTAATTATCCGATCTTACTGGCTATGATGATAAATGTACAGAACACGACTTAATTATGCAGTCATTATCCGATCTTACTGGCTATGATGATAAATGTACATGTCACGAGTAACCTGTATTGTCATTATCCGATCTTACTGGCTATGATGACAGATGTACATAACACAAATTATCTGTGTCTTCATTATCCGATCTTACTGGCTATGATGACTGTTGGCTGTTGTTCAACTACGGTGTTGTAATTTGCCCCACTTAAAATGGCATTAGTTGCACCGATAAACCAAAACAGATTCAATACCCACTAACAACAAATGTTTCCATGTTGAGCCATTTGGCAAAAAAGTATGGCATACGGTTTATACAATCATTAGTTTTACAGGACTCGAACCAATATTTAAAAAGTTTGATCAAAAAATACATCTCTTGATTACACTGTTCGGACTGACAGTGTTGGGTGTGGGTTCATTATACCACCATTTAAATGTGTATCATAATAATCACCCGATCTTATGGGTTCTTATGCTAAATGTACATGCTACAATTTACCTGCATTGTCATTATCCTATCTTACTGGCTATGATGATAAACGTACATAACACTATTTAAATGTTTTTCATTATCCGATCTTACTGGCTATGATGATAAATGTACAGAACACGACTTAATTATGCAGTCATTATCCGATCTTACTGGCTATGATGATAAATGTACATGTCACGAGTAACCTGTATTGTCATTATCCGATCTTACTGGCTATGATGACAGATGTACATAACACAAATTATCTGTGTCTTCATTATCCGATCTTACTGGCTATGATGTTAACTGTACATATCACAAGTAACCTGTATTGTCATTATCCGATCTTACTGGCTATGATGATAGATATACATTACTAATGTACATACACAATTTAATTGTACATTCATTATCCGATCTTACTGGCTATGATGATAATGTACATATCATGATTTCACGGGATCGTGTTTATGGTACATTCTTTTCTTTCTAATAATGTCATTATATCTTTCAGATGAAACGGCCACGTCGGACAGCGACAGTGTCGCAATGCGGTCTTCTTCACCCTATGAACGCCACAGGAGACAGCCTCGTCAACGTAGGAGGCAACATCAAGACCATTTCCGACAACATTCGTCGGACTCATCATCTGACGAAAGTGTTTGGTCAGATGATAATTCGGGCTATCGGGACTTGTTACACAAACACACCAACATGGTTTCAGGATTGGATCAATCGATTCCGGCAACTGGCTCCTCACATGGATCAACTGCCCACCGTCGTTCCAGAAAGTCTGCTACTGCATCATTGAATAAAACAGTTCTGCAGATCTTACAAAATTCGCTGGCACCTTCAACAAAGTCCGCTTACCAAAACGCTGTTCGTCATTATCAAAGATTTCACGCAACTTATTATACCACGCAGGCCCTTTTACCTATATCGGTTCATAAACTTGCTCAATTTATTGCTGTTAAACATGACTCAGGCCTTAAGCCCGCTTCGATTACATCATTCATTTCGGCCCTGACATATTTGCATCGCATAAATGGTTTTAAAAACCCTGTAAAGTCATTTGTCATCCAAAAGCTCTTACACAGTATCAGGAAAGGTAATCAATTGGATAAGCGCCAAGGGATAACTTTAACTATTCTGAAATCTTTTACAAGTTCGCTCGATCGGCACATTCATAATGTCTACAAAAGGCAGCTTTTTAAAACTATGTTTTTAGTAGCATTTTTTGCACTACTTCGAATAGGGGAAATAACCTATACCGAATTAGGTCATGCAAATATTATTCAACGAAAAAATGTATCGCTCTCTTTTCGAAATTCGAAAGTCGTTCGAGCTACAATCAAGATGAAGTCTTTCAAACATTCACAGGGCGATTCCGCTGTAATTGTTCTTCATAAAACGAAAAATAAAACCATATGTCCAGTCCGGGCATTATACAAATACTTTGCATTAGATAAAGCTATTTCGGGTCCATTATTTAGAAATAAAAAAGGTAACCCCGTTTCAGCTCGTTTCTTTCGCTCCTTACTCCGTCGCTGTGTTTTAGACAATGACCTTGACCCGAAATTGTACACAGCTCGCTCTTTCCGGATTGGGGGAGCCATTTTTGCGCATGACAATAACTTGTCAAACACACAAATACAGCATTTAGGTAGATGGCGGTCTCAGGCTTTTATAAAGTACATCCGGCCACTGGCGGTTTCCCTTGATAACAGTTTGCATAAATAGTGACCGTTTGAGACGGCACTTTTCACGACAGTTCTTACATTGGATGTTGCATTAAGTTTAGTCGGGCTGCCTTTACCCAAACTTTTAAAGCTAGAGCACACCTCGAACCAAACTTGAACTTTAATCGGTTGATCGTTAGAGACGGCAACAACAGTGGTATCATTCATGTACAATTAATTTGTTAACTGGCAAATTATGAAATAGTAAACAATTGTGAACATGACATTGTATGTGTGGGTTATCCAAGTCAGCAATTTCATTGCATATGTGTTTCTGCCAATAACGATTAAGTTAACCGTTCGAGACGGTAACTCACAGGGCGATTCCGCTGTAATTGTTCTTCATAAAACGAAAAATAAAACCATATGTCCAGTCCGGGCATTATACAAATACTTTGCATTAGATAAAGCTATTTTGGGTCCATTATTTAGAAATAAAAAAGGTAACCCCGTTTCAGCTCGTTTCTTTCGCTCCTTACTCCGTCGCTGTGTTTTAGACAATGACCTTGACCCGAAATTGTACACAGCTCACTCTTTCCGGATTGGGGGAGCCACTTTTGCGCATGACAATAACTTGTCAAACACACAAATACAGCATTTAGGTAGATGGCGGTCTCAGGCTTTTATAAAGTACATCCGGCCACTGGCGGTTTCCCTTGATAGCAGTTTGCATAAATAGTGACCGTTTGAGACGGCACTTTTCACGACAGTTCTTACATTGGATGTTGCATTAAGTTTAGTCGGGCTGCCTTTACCCAAACTTTTAAAGCTAGAGCACACCTCGAACCAAACTTGAACTTTAATCGGTTGATCGTTAGAGACGGCAACAACAGTGGTATCATTCATTTACAATTAATTTGTTAACTGGCAAATTATGAAATAGTAAACAATTGTGAACATGACATTGTATGTGTGGGTTATCCAAGTCAGCAATTTCATTGCATACGTGTTTCTGCCAATAACGATTAAGTTAACCGTTCGAGACGGTAACTTGTAGGAACAATTAAGGACACAAAAGTTTCTGTATATAAGACTTACAGTTAAGTAACCGTTCGAGACGGTAACTATAGTGAACAGTTTATGGATTGCTATATTAGACTTATTATTTGTAATGGCATAATGTTATTTCATGTTTTTCAGTTTTGCTGGTATAATGATTACAATGTAGTTTGTTAAACCATGGCCAATTGTTAGGTCTTGAGAATTATTACCAGTTAAGTATAGGTAATTTGTTAGTTGTATTTTTTTTTTTTTTTTTTTTTCTATTTTGTTGTTGTTGTTGTTGTTTTTTCCTGTCTATACCACATTACACTTTATCATCCTTGCTAATCTGGGCGTATTTTACATATGGAATCATTCCATAGGTAAACTTTTGGCGTTGTTTTCATCCCAGATATGTTAAAAATATTTGAAATGTCTTTAATATTTAGTACTGTAAATATTACGTTGTTTAATAGGCATAATAAAATGCCCAATCTCAACTCACACCTGTCTTTTGTGTTCCTTTATTTTTACCATACTTAGTTACCAAGGATGATAGCGTTAATTGAAATCTTATATGCATAAATAAATTTTATAGTATAAAATAATTTATGCGTGAAGATGGAACTTAGTGTTGGCTTGTATATACATCTATAAGATGGAACTTAGTGTTGGCTTGTATATACATCTATAAATACATGTAGTAAACAAATAGCTTTAGCCAATGATATTGGTTTCGGATATCACGTTGTAGTCCTTGACGTCACACTTTTCCACTGCCTTTCTATGCAGTCTCCCGAGGAGGAAAGTCATAGAAAAAATTTCAGACGTCCACCTCCTCCCTTCCTCCGCCACTGTGAAAGTTTCACCTTTTCATCGGCTTTTGCTTAGTTTTTCATTTATTCATAATTATGTGTATTCTTCAATTTATTTTAATGTTTTTATTGGATTTAACTTTTCATTTCATTTATTCATATTTATGTGTATTCTTCAATTTATTTTAATGTTTTTATTGGATTTAACTTTTCATTTTCATCCCAGATATGTTAAAAATATTTGAAATGTTTTTAATAGTTATTGTTGTCGTTGTTTTCATCCCAGATATGTTAAAAATATTTGAAATGTCTTTAATATTTAGTACTGTAAATATTACGTTGTTTAATAGGCATAATAAAATGCCCAACTTCAACTCACACCTGTCTTTTGTGTTCCTTTATTTTTACCATACTTAGTTACCAAGGATGATAGCGTTAATTGAAATCTTATATGCATAAATGGAGGATATACAACCCAGAAAAAATGCAATATTCTTGGCATTCTAGTAATAAGCCACCTATATTTTGTAGGTTAGACTATTTTCTAATTTCTGATAGCATGGTAAACTTTACAAATTCATGTGAAATAAAACCTGGTTATAAATCAGACCACTCAATAGTTAATATAAACCTTGATTTTGTAAAACAACCAAGGGGTCCAGGCTACTTCAAATTAAACAACAGCCTTATTTTGCAGCCAGAGTACCAAGAATTAATTTAAAAAAATATTTCTGAAATAGCTAACATAAATAAAGATGCTAATCCAAATACATTATGGGAATTAATAAAAGGAACAATTAGAAATGAAACCATCAAATACGCTTCACAAAAGAAAAAAATGCAGCAAGAGCAAGAATGTATACTAAAATCAGAAATCGAACATCTAGAAACCCAAATACATTCAATATCAGATAATGATAGTATAGAAATACAAACAACAGAACTAGATAAGAAGAAACAGGAACTAAACGATATAATAGATAATAAACTAAAAGGAACTATTCTTCGTTCAAAATCCCAATATGTAGAAAGTCATGAAAAGAATAGCAAATACTTCGCTAACATTGAAAAAAAAAATTCCGAAAAAAAGGTCATATTTAAATTACATTGTCATGGTAAAATATTTACTAATCAAAAAGATATTTTGAACGCACAAACAGCATACTATACAAATATTTATAAAAAACGTGAATGCAACCTTTCTAAATACGACTTTTTTAATAAAACTATGAACACTTTAAATGAAGATAACAAAAATAATTGTGAGGGTTTGTTAACTGAATATGAATGTGCTTTAGGCCTTAAACAAATGAATAACAATAAAAGTCCGGGATCAGATGGTATCACTACTGAGTTTTACAAAATATTTTGGAAGGATATTAAAAAATATCTCCTCAATTCATTAAACTACTCCTCTCAGACGGCAGAAATGACAGAGCTTCAGAAACAAAGCGTCATAACTCTTATTCCAAAATCAGGTAAAGATATAACTCTGTTAGAAAACTGGTGACCGATAAGCCTTCTCAATGTTGATTACAAAATAGCTTCCAAGGCAATTGCCAACAGAATAAAACCAGTCTTATCCTATATTATAAGTAATGCACAGACAGGCTTTATTAAAGGACGATACATTGGTGAAAACATTAGACTACTATTTGAAATGTTAGAATACATAGAAGACTTTGATATTTCATCCCTTTTATTATTTTCTGATTTTGAAAAGGCTTTTGATAGTTTAGATCATGGTTTTATAATAAACTGTCTTAAACACTTCAACTTTGGAGAATCACTTATAAATTGGGTAAAACTATTTTACTCGGATTCAAAAAGCTGTATCATTAATAATGGACACATGTCAGATTTCTTTACTATTGCCAGAGGAGTACGCCAGGGATGTCCATTGTCCCCTTATCTGTTCATTTTATGCATAGAACTTTTATCATATGAAATATATACTAATACAGACATAAAAGGTGTTAACATCAAAGGAAATGAGTTCAAGCAATCATTATTTGCAGACGATGCCACATTCATCACAGACGGATCAAAAAAATCTTTTACAACTTTAATTGATGTACTAGATAATTTTAGCTTTATTTCTGGTCTCAAGTTAAATATATCCAAATGTACTGTACTAAGAGCGGGCCGTCTAAAACATAATGCTACAATCTACTGTGCGAACAAAAAGTTTCACTGGTGCTCTGATAATGTAAAATCATTAGGAATGGTGTTTCATACTGACAAATCAAAAAACTTCCAATCAAATTTAATACCTAAGATAAATGCTTTTTGTAATTGTTTGAAACAATGGCAGCACAGAAAGCTGACACTCCTTGGGAAAATTACTGTGCTAAAATCCTTTGCTTTGCCCAAGTTGATTTACCCGTTGACAGTACTTCCGAACCCTCCAAAAGAATATATAAAAAGTCTAAACGACACCATGTTCAATTTTTTATGGGATAACAAACCTGATAAAATTAAAAGAGAAGTAATTACTCGAGGGTATGAAGATGGAGGACTGAAAATGATCGATTTAAATAATTTTTTGATATCTCTAAAAGCTGGCTGGATAAAACGAATATTTGACTCTGAAAATAACGGCAAATGGAAGATTTTTTATGCCGATAAAATTTCAAATTATGGTAGTAAATTGTTATTTGAATGTAACTTAAATAGATCAGATATGAAAGTGTTAATTCCAAACAACGGTTTTTTGCAAGACGTTGTAATTGCATGGCAACACATTCACTTTCAAAATCAAACAAACCTAATAGGTAAAGAAATCATTTGGAATAACTCAAACATAAAAGTAGGAAATAAAACAATTTTCAAAAAGTCCTGGTTTGATAGAGGAATACAATTTATAGAACAATTATATGATTATAGAAAAAAAGAGTTTTACACTTTTAAAGATCTAGCTGATATATATGAGATCTCTAAACACGATTTCTTATTTTATATGTCTATACTATCAAGTATACCAAAAGATTGGAAATCAAAATTAAAGTTAGAAAATATAAATATAAAAAGAGATGAGACACTCCTAAACAAATTGTTAAAGGCTAAACGGGCCAATAAATTTTTATATGAATATCAAATGAATATTGACAGAAAAATAGAAATTAAATCAGAGAAAAAATGGGAAGCTTTTACAAATACTACATTAACCTGGAAAAAAATATATATGCTGCCAATGAAAGCAACTATAGATACGAAACTCCGAGAATTTCAATATAAATATTTAATGCGCATAGTACCGACAAATAAATTTTTATTCAAATGCAATATTGTTCAGTCCAATCTCTGCGACTTTTGCAGTATGCATATTGAATCTGTAAATCATTTGTTCTGGGAATGTAATATTGCTCAAACGTTTTGGTCGGAGTTAAAAACATACATTTCCGGCTTAAACCTATTCATAGATTTGAACTTTGACACTATATCTTTTGGCATAACAGATTTTTCTATCAATAACACTATAAAAAACTTCTTGATTATTAGTGGAAAGTATTTTATTTTTAGAAATAAATGCACAAACACCATTCCTAAATTTATTTGTTTCAAGACTTATCTATACAGACGAATCGAAATTGAAAAATGTATAGCACTTGCGAACGATAAATTAGAGACCCATGAGACAAAATGGCGAAACTTTATTAACTGATCGATTAAGTATAATTATTAGACACCAAATTAGACAAACCGAAACTCTACTTCTTTCATCGTACATTTTCACATCTTCCATCTGTATTATGTGTCTGTCTTACTTCTCTTCCTTTCTTCTATGAACTATTTTCTTCATCTACTCTCTACATAACTAAACTGTTTCACTGGAAATCTGTGTTGGTTAAGTCTATGAACATGTCATGAATAAAATACTGTTTGATAGAATATATGTATCTTGATAATATCGTTATGCATTATTGTATGATATGACTTACAAATGTTTTCTTGTGAAATAAAATATTAAATTATAAAAATAAAAATAAAAATTGTTTCTGTGCATCAAATGCCGTTCCAGTTCCAAGTATATCTGTTTTTGTTTGGGATTGTGAGCCAAGGATTGCCCAGCAGTATGTTCTTATGCTGTCATTGATGCGTTCTACTCCAGCTTTTGTAAATCCCGCAGAATTATCTAGTATAAAAGTAGACCAGCTGTTGTCAGCCTCAGATCCTTGAGCAATGTAATCAATGTGATATGTTTTATCACTCTCATAGACTGTAAAACTCATCGTTTTGTTGTCGTATACAGTATTTTCCAAAGGATGATAACCAATATGTGTCCAGTAATTATAAATTGTTCCTAGACCATCATTATAGCTTTGTTTTTGTCTCCAGTCTGAATATAAGTCAACGTTAAACTCCTTGCAAATTCTCTCGTACGCGTTTCGGTTATATGTGTTATTAAACGCATTCCAATTTAAGTCTTGCGGCATTGCTACACTCATCTCAAATAATATTCTTCTGACTTGGTAGTAGACATGAAATCGAAATAACGAACCCACCAAGGCATCAGATTTTAGATGGTTGTTAAAATCAATACCACATCCAGTTGTCGCGCACCAAATGGCAAAATTCAACTGGTTCTGCCAAAATAACATCCAATCTGTTCCCCAGCGTTGGACTATAGCATCTGATTTGACGTATGGGAGTTTGTATTTTTCAAAGACATTGGGAAATGATGCTTTAAAGTCTTTACCGTTTGATGTAATGGCTATGTTTTGATTTATTATATCTATCACTTTCTTACTGAAAGTACTTAAATAGTGAGCATCCGGGTTATATTTAAATTCTTTAGAAATCATTTTTATTTATATATATATATTAAAAAAATGTTTCATACCATTTCAAACATAGACAACTCTATTAATTTACAACAGTATATCGATAATAGATATGGAGATAAGCGCGTTGGATTGAAAAGTTTTACATACACTATCGGTTGGTTTAATGTTGACCAAGAAGTCATAAAGACAAAAAAAACAGATAAAATAGAACATATACCAGGTGGACTCTATAACTTTGAAGAGTTGGCAAAACATTTTAAATTGCTAAATGAAGATATTATCCTAACCATTTATACGCAAAGTGCTACAGCCATTTTAGATACGCCAATAGAGACACGAATGTCAACCCGTCTTTCAAATATGCTGGGATTCAAGGACAGAAGATGGATAAAAGGTGTTCGTGCTGGAGATTGCCCAATTGATTTAGCTCCTTATAAACAGCTCTATGTTCATCTGGAACAAATTAATACAAGTGGTAATTATTTCAATGGTAAGCCAAGCACTGTTATAGGGGTTGTACCTGTAGTAAATAAGCAGTATGGAGATATTGTATATACACATTTTTATCCTGAATATCACCGTCTTGTGAATGGTGCAATTTCTGAATTAAAAATAGAAGTCAGAGATGAGCATGCTAATAAGATAGATAATCACGGCTTGCCTATGAGTTGTGTTTTAGAAATTATTTAAAAGATTATATTTTTATTAAAAAACAATGAGTATATTTGGGCCTAAAAAAACAGAAGACTTAGAGGCTTTGATAAATGATGTTCAAGATTTATATAGGCGAGTTGTGCTCAACCGAGTTGATAATCTTAAATATGGGATTATAACACTATGTGCGGAGGCTAAGGGTCCAATTGCAATGAATAGAGTACTCTCATTTGGTAACGGTGGAGCAGAAACAAATGTGGGGTATGTAATGACACGCCGTGGTCGGATTATGGGAATAGGTTTAGCAAGTGACCGATTAGTTGGTGACGTAACTGTCATAGTTTCTGTCGATGGTGTTGAACAACCCAATTATGGTATAACGCTTCACCCCACCCCACGCAAACACGATAACTTTGATAGTCCTTTAGAGATTGATGCTGGTTCTGTTGTCAACTTTGTATGCAAGGTTGCTAACGCTACCGCTGTAAATTCGGTGGTGTCATTATTAATTGAATTAATTTAATTTTTCTTATTAAAAATGAAGCAACCGACAGCACCAAATTTATATCCGGAGTTGTCAGAGGACGTACATAATTATAGATTACAAAAAATTTCAGAGATTGAACAAAAGTTAATTACAGAGCGAGACACACGCAAGTCTCTTTATAAAAAATATAAACGTGGTATTAATATCACGGATGGAATTGACACTACCTTAATATCTGCAGGTGTTATTATGGCTGGGATTGGGTTTGTTGTTCCAGTTTTGTTACCTTTAGAAATAGCAGCAATACTATGTGGAGCTACAGGTGTTTGTATTAATTTCATCAGACGCAAGCTTAATGTAAAAGCTCAAAAACATCATAAAATAAAAACTTTGGCAGAGTCTAAGTTGAATAGTATAAAGCAGTTAATATCAAAAGCATTGAGTGATGCACAGATATCTGAGCAAGAGTTTAAGTTGATTTTGGATGAACTGGAGAGATACTATAATTTGAAAGAACAAAAGACACTTGAAATTAGCGAAGTTCAAAAAAAAGAACTAGTGGAGCAGGGAAGAAAGGAAGCAATGACAACCTTACAAAACAGTCTAAAAAGTGTGTGATAAATTGTTTTAGTAATGTGTATGAGTATGATCCACCACCTTTGTATTCAACATAGCCCACCGGTCATCTCACTATAATGTATTAAGGAAATATATAATACAAAGAAATAATGGAAATCAATTATCAAAAAGAAATCAATGTTTGCAAATTTCTTAAAATTAGATTACACAATCCATGTAAAAATAAGACTATAAAAGATTCTAATTATTGCAGTTTGCATAAGTATCTATTAAAAAGTCATGTATTACCATGCTCAATATGTAAAAAAGGTACAAGAGCAAAAAATAAAATGTGTGCTGATTGTGGTGGAGTTTCAGTCAGAATAGTGGATAAATTTATTGGAAATTTACATTATAATGCTGAGTGCTTAAAATTTAGACGTATTCCAGTTTAATCACATTATGGCGGGCGAAGCGAAGCCATGACGGGTGACCCCTTCAATTCCCTGTGCTCCAATGGGCTGTAGGTATAGCGAAATGACCGGTGGGTCAGAAGCCTCGCTGCATTCTAGGCGTTACCACGATAAAACGCTGGCGGCATGCTGGTAAGACGATACGTTGAGCATCGTTAGTCTTTGTGTGGGGGACCATGGTGAAGCTATGGTGGGCGAAGTCAAGCCATATATATTTTGGTCTAGAAATATATATATATTTGATAGGTAGGTTATGGGTTTTTTGACAGATATTGACCATGTTATGGGGTTTTGGTCCAGAATTTTAGTGATTTTAGTTCACAATTTTGATGATTTGATGTTTTTGATGCTTTTTTTGATTTTTTTGACAGATATTGACCATGTTATGGTCATTTCTACAATTTTGATGATTTTATGGTTTTTTGATGATTTTATGTTTTTTTGATGAATTTTTGATTTTGGTCGGGAACCCTCAGAATATCAATATATATACTAGCAGCTAAATTCATACAAAAATAAAGCCTTACCATTCCGAAACATCCTGAAGCGGTTCATTGTCAGCGTCCGATTCTGGCTCTGTGCTTTCATCGCTGTTGAATTCTCTTCGTTCGTCGTTCTTCGTGGTTCGAACATGTATGGTCTGAATCAACTTCAAAAATATCTTCACGGTCGCTATCTATCTCAAAATCCATGACGAAGTAAAACGTATAACGTGCTGCCGATCGCTTGTGCAACTGTGACGTCACACATACGGGTCATACGGGTAAGAGCAAGGGAGATAAATCGTGGGTAACTTGTTTACGCACTAAGGCCAGGTAAATCTTTTACCTGCGTTACTACGGCAATTACCCGATAAATTTTGTCGGGAAAACGTCACTGATATTGTTTTATACGTAGGTATTGGAAACTAGCTGAAATAGGACCTCCAAATATGATCTTAAGTGTTCTTTTATTAAAGATCATTATCTTAGTTTTGTTAGTGTTGCTGATGGGGTCATTGTCTACCACAGGAATTCGATATTATATGTTGTGTAGGAATAAAATGATGAAAAAAATAAAAATATATACCCCACCCATCGTTTTATTATACTCTATAGAAAGAAAGTTCTCTCGAGAGTTTAAAATACGTTTTTCATCATTTTATTCATTCACAACATATAATTTCGAATTCCTGTGGTAGACAATGACCCCATCAGCAACACTAACAAAACTAAGATAATGATCTTTAATAAAAGAACACTTAAGATCATATTTGGAGGTCCTATTTCAGCTAGTTTCCAATACCTACGGGTACTACAGAAAGGCACCCGGGGTACCGGTTACTACAGAAAGGCACCCGGGGTACATTTATGTATACAGAAACGTACCGAAATTATCGAAATCCAGAAAGGCCCCCAAATATACATAAATGTACCCGAGACAAAATACTATGTCGTAAAACGTGGCCCGTAACGCGTTCTGTTACTTCACGGAAACGAACTTTTCATTGTTTACAAAGTTTAATCGATTCACTTTTTAAAAGCTGCTCGCAGTTGCCTCCGTCTTAAAGGAATGCAGTTGGTCTAAATATTGACCAACTCTTCTTGAATGACGAGCTGCATATTTGTTTACATGTTTGCGCGGGTTGGTTTGATGATTTACAACTTCCGGTTTTACGACAATACGTTCTGTATTTTATTACTAACTATGGCAGCCTAAATATGTTTTTTAAGAACATCAGCACAATAGTTAATAATAAACAATATTGTTTAAAGGGACACTGTCCGTAACTTTTAGCCTATAAAACACGCAATAATTATGATAGCAAACATTACACACTAAACATTATTGAATATTTACTAATAAAAAGCAAGATTGTTTAACGGAATTCAATCGCGGTACAAAAAAAATACCTCGTGCGTTTGAACTCGCAGCCCAAACTAAAATTACACTCGCAGTAATAATAGTGCGTGAGCGTAACGTGGCCGACATAGCTCCCGACTGAGCTAAGCGGGCTATACATATTGCGCAATACATACTATGGCGAAAACCTAATGTGCTAATGGCAGTCACGTGATCGCAGAAAAGGTAAATATTGTGGGTCCCACTTTATTTACATATAATAATTAAAACTTCTTTCTTTTTGAACTCACGAATGTATTCCTACATACTTCTTAGGGTCTATCCTCATGTTTTCATGTATACATTCCACTGAATAAAAGTCAGACAGTTATTTGGTTATGCCATGGATTTATATAAGTAGTATAGAGAGTAGCGGTTCGAGCACAGTTTTCATCTCCCGAAAAAGATTCACTCAAGAAACTAACAATAGCTCATCTGAGGCTCCGAAAAGATCACTCAAGAAACTAACAACAGCTCATCTGAGGCTAGAAGCCAGGCATGCCTTTATTTAAATAAAGTCACACCTGAGCCAGATGCCTCGGATGCATACTATTAGCTACTCGGGAGGTCCTTCCAAAAGAAACTCGCTCAAAACCCCCACTCTCTGTAATACTAATCAATCCGGTTGTCATTTTAATAACATAACATTTGCAACTCATTAAGCAAAGTCAGACGGAACCGGGCAGTAGTCTTCATCATCACTCTGCATATCATTTTACTTGTATGCTTGCGTATCTTGTCCATTATCTAATATGTACCGTTTATCATCATAAGCTGATAAACTTTTTTTATTTATTGCATAGCTGCTTATGTTATGCTTTTGTGATCTAATAACTTTCATCTCATGATGAGCTTCTGTTGCCGTAAACAAAATCTTTTTATAATCTTCATGAGTTATATGTTTTTTCACAACACACTTTTTAACACCCTTACATTTCTTTGCGCTTACCTCATTATCTAACATATACGAATATAGCTTACTTCGCAACCCAACAAATTCAACAATAGGTATTCCACAAGTTTCATCTTTCATCTTACCAATAACTTTCTTGTTATCATTAAAGTGATACTTACTTTTTGGATCATAATCACATATCAAACAGTTCCTTATCCTTGTCAAACTGTAGTATTCGATGTATTTTTGTCCCCTTTAATCCAAGCGTTTTATACAATTCTAAGTTTCTAAAATGCACGACATACTTTTCTTTATTTTTCAATGTCGTAACAAGTTTATTAACACTACAATTTCCTAGATTAAACTTTTGTTTTAAATTTTTACAATAGTCTGACAACCACTCATCTTTGATATTTAAACTTTCTGGAGCAAGAGGATAATCATTATGTAACTCATAAAGTTCTTCAGGATACTCAATATCACACTCAACAATGTAATTTGTTTTTCCTTTTTCAAACTTATCAACCCACTTGAAGTTGCCAGTAGGTAACGGTTGACACATAGCCCATCCGTACAAGTTATTAGCATCTAAATATATTATGTACTTGCTTTCTTTTTTCTTGTCATAGTCTTTCATATATTTGTTATTAGCTTTTGAATATCTATTTGCAATATAACTCGTACCGCCTCTTAATCCTTTTTCCACAAACAAATATTGATCAATATCAGTTATTAAATCAAGTTGAATACCAGTCATCTTGAGGCACGCATCCCAGGCTAACCCAGGACTACTAAAGTAATGGCAAGGATCTAATTTGTAATACTCAATGCACATTTTTCTAAAGTTTTCAAAAACATCTGTCAGCAGCAGCACATCAGTCTTGAGATACAGATCATGATATTCTCCCATATTTTTAATCTTAAATGTTTTCCATATTTTTTTAGCGTGTTCATAATC
Organism: Cyrtodaria siliqua; assembly: GCA_037043455.1. Taxonomy (NCBI): domain Eukaryota; kingdom Metazoa; phylum Mollusca; class Bivalvia; order Adapedonta; family Hiatellidae; genus Cyrtodaria; species Cyrtodaria siliqua. The sequence goes on from JAWPHD010003766.1 coordinate 110,751, forward strand.
CGCATCTGAAATGTGCTCATCATTTAATTGAGAATAAAAGCTATCTTTGCCAGGTAACTTAGTATCCCCGAAGCGTTCAAAACTGTTCATGTAATCATAAGGATAAACGCCTTTTCTTTTTAGCAAGTCTAACTTTTTATCGATATATTCTTGAGATATGTATTGAAACGACGGAACGTTTTTTACTAGATTATCTAATGATTGAGACATAAACTGGAAACTATCAATAAATACTAAACTTTTTCCTAACATGAAAGCCATATACTTTTCCATGTTATTTGGTATAACATTTATGTTTTGTTTAAACTTTCCGATGTGTTGCATTATAAAGTGAGAGTCATATCCTCTCAAGTTGTGAAACACAACAGGTATTTTTCTAGTCAACCTGAAATTAATATTACATATGTCATGAGCGCTTCCCCTGTACTTTCCAGTTATATGACAATGGTCCCTGACTTTTCTAAGAGAGTTTTCATATGCTACTGTACGGCTTGGGTCATCTTTTTAATGAGTTATTGAAAAAACATTACCGCAAATATGGCATGATTTAGATTTTTGGAATCTAGCTTCTTCTTTCTGCGACATTACTAGATCTTTTTTAAAGTTTGCATTCATAGTTTTCTTGCACTACTTTTCTTCTTCTATCATTTTTTCTAAAAACTTGTAAACAGCATTTGGTCCTCTGTATGTCACAACTGGTTTTGAATATTGATCATCATAACAACAAACAACCTTATACCCATAACTGCAATCAGTATGCTTTTGATATGCTTCCGTATGTGATTTTTTAGGATTGTTTGATACTGAAGAAATACTTTCGGTTACTGCTTCAAAATCAGCATATATAACAAACGGAACCATTAGCTGTCTGTCGTAGTTTTTAAACTTAACCTTTTCATCTTTGTTTGGCATTTTTATTGCTTGTTTTCCATTAAGTGAAAGGCAATCACTCTTGTGAGCTTTTAACACCCTTTCGAATTTAAAGCACTGCAGACATGTTTTACAAAACCATTTTTTTCCCTCGTATGCTGTTTGACTAAACATCAGTCTATTAAAATCTGTTATCCACACGTAATGATTTTTTTCTTCTTCTGTGATTAAAAGTAGATCAACATAATCTTTTGCTTTATGTTTTGACACATACAAAGGATATACTTGACTATCCTCATATCCAAATATGTTAAAACAAATGTTGTTTTGTTTTTCTATTTTTGGGATTTGTTTGATAGTAACAGGAAATGTAATTCCTTTGTAATCAAGATCACCAATATGATTTTTGTACTTTGTTATTCTTTGAGGATTTTTTTTAACAGGAAATGTGCAAGCCAAATGGCACCATCTGAAGCATTCGTTATCTTTTTCATTTTTTATATTGATCAATCCTTTTTTAGAATTAGCAAGTTCTTTTGGTAAATCCAAATAAGAGCTGCCTCGTAAAGGCTTATACTTTATTCGATTTATGTAATGCGCATCTACTGAATCAATTTGCCAACCACTTCCCAACTGAAGCCAATTTCCAATTCTATTTATAATTTCTTCTCGTGCTTTGTCTAATGCTTCTAATATTTGATTTTTATTTAATATTATTGTGGCCTTTGAGGCAAAGTAACCTGTTTTAAAATTAACAAAAAAATCTCCATCGTCTGTTCGTACTTCTTTTGCAAAAGTAACTTTTAGGCTTATGCTTAATTTGAATCCGCCTGTTTTTTTTAGTTCTGCTTTGAGAAATTTTATAACGCTTGGTTGTGTTTTTTGCAGTTGAGTGAGCGGGTCGTCGTAATCAATAATATCTACTTTAAAAACCTTGCTATACTGTTTTGGGGATGTTTCAATTTCTCGGATACTCATTATATAATATTACATGAGATTATTTCTTTAAGCCCCTATTAATTAATTAATTAATTTAAAGTAAAATATTTATTCCCCGTTTAGATTATATTATTTTTTTATTTATCCGTACCTCACCAGCTAGCAAGCAAATCATCCGTACATAATAATTTTAATTCCTTTGTCTAACAAAATGTTGTAGTAAGCAATAAAAGAATCTTTGTATAAAGTTGGATGGTGACTGGTTGCCTCTGAAATTTGTTTTTTGCACAAAAAACGTAGTTTGTTTATATCTCCTTTTTTTATTTTCCACGATAGTTTTAGTTGTTTTACCATTGTTATGATTCTTTCTGTCAAATCTTGAAAGTTTGAAAAAATTAAAAGCTCTGCATCTAATTTACTCGCATCTTCAAAATCAACCCTTTGAGCATATATCATTTGATCTTCCTTAAAGTTTTTGATTTCAATTTCTACTTGTTCCATTTATATAATTACATAAGATAATATTTGTTTAAGCCTGTATTTAAATATATAATTCTATAGTATAATATAATGAATTGCAAATATTGTGAAAGAGTTTTAGATATTATTGATCCTCCTGGGGTGTGCATAGATTGCATCTTATTTCACACGACTAATAAAAAGAAGCTTTGCAAGTATTGTACCAGGACCAAACTGTGTTACAAGTGTACTTATGCATGTATAAATTGTAATGATACTTGTGAAGTTTTCGATAACGAGCGTATTTGTCTTAAGTGTGGCACACACAACGGTTACAATCTTATCACAGGTTACAACTACAACCGAACGAAATCTATTTACCACAGGAAGTACCATTTAGATAAATACTTGGTAGCATTTGATTTGTCTTCTAAAAATAGGCAAAGATTTGAAGATTTGTTTTACAAAATTGAAAAGATTTTAGATAAAATAGAAGGCCGAAAAAGATCAATTAAATTTGAATACATTTTTCAGAAAATATTTAAAATATTAAAAATAGAAAAAGAAACAAAACTGATTAAAACAAAATCAACCAGAGAGAAGTACGATTGGATATGGAAACAAGTCAGAAAAGAATTACGACTGAATGCCATGACCGTTTAACTTGAATTTGTTAATATACATTTCCAGAGGTTCCATGAAGTTATAATTTTTTTGAATCTCTAATATTTTATTAAAGACAATCCTAATTACCTCTTCATCATTTGCTAGTCCTGTTGTTGTTTGGACATATGATAAAATTTTCTTAAAACTCCTATGATGTGTTTTTAACAAAGTCTTTTTTTCTGCTATTCTCGTTTTACTCACTAAAACAGCAACTACTGGAGGAACTGCACCAACTGCGGCTACAAAAACAGGAATTGCTGGAACCAATGCCAATACGGCAGTACATCCAATTATCCCACTGGCAATCTGTAATGTTGTGTTTATAATACCACACAATTTATAACTACGTCTGTATGCAGCTACAAGTCGCGTCAAGTGATCAATTAATTCTTCTTTGGTTTTCATGTATAATTACAGTTAGACAATAATTTAATTGAGATATTTAGAAAATAGTTGCTCGTGTTCTTTGGGTGATATTTTACCTATTTTTAATAATTCATCGATTATGCTAATACCTTTATTTATTAGCTGTGGGCTATTATTTCCTGATTCGATACTTCCACATACTAACTCCAGAGCATTAACCAAATCATCAGGACTATTCAACATCAGCACAACCTCCTAAAATCTTTTTGAACTTTGAAGAACCTTTATGAATTGGTAAACCAGACAATTCTGTTAGTTTCTTAAAAACATTCTGAGACAGCTTTGAATAAGTTTTTCCATTGTTGTAACGCTTTGTTATCAAGTCTATAAAATCATCATCTACTTTCATATCTAGCACAACTGCTTCTCCTTGTTTGGCAATAAGCTTGTGATGACCAATAAGCTTAGGTAAATCAATTTGCAACATTCCATAGTGACCATCTTTGTCAACTTTGTAGGAATTTTTATTTTGTTGCATTCCTTGGCCAAAGACGAGAGCATGCTCTTTCACACGTTTAACTCTGTCTCTGTAATGATTTAATACATCAGACTTTCTTTGTAAAGCCTCTCTTTCTCGTTTAAGGTCATTCCACTGCTTGGTAGTTATTAATTTATTCATTTGTTTTGTTAGAGAAGCTTTAGAATTTCCGATACTCACGATTTGCTTACTAGCATTATCAATTGCTTGATCTCTGTCACCTGTAATTAGTTTTGATGGTAATGGTAAGTTATATCTCCGTAGCACATCTATATCCAAACCAGCATCCAAGTCAATATCATGCACCGGTTTGGGTTCCTCAGGCCTCGCAGCAGGTTCTTCTCTCCATTCTTCTTCTTCTATTTCTCTTATTATTTCTTCGTCCCCGGGATCAATTGATGCACGTTTTCGTTTGATTTTTTCATATAATTCTTCCGTGGGTTTTGACCTAGGCTCTCTCTCCGGAGTTTTTCTTAATTTTGATCTAGACTTTATTGCCTGCTCTAGTTCCTTTTGGTAACTAGTCGGCGTTAGGCGTTCAGAATCTGCGGTCGGCGATGGTGGTGGCGGCGGTGGTAGTAGCGGTGGCGGTGGTGGTGCCATGGCTCCACGATCAGGCGGGGCAACTAATTGCAGACGTATTGCCTCAGAAAGAAGAGCCAACTGTTGACGTATTTCCGGAAGGGTAATCAAATGTTCAGCCAGCCGTCTTGTTTGCTCTGTTATTTAGCTAGTTACAGGTTTAAATACTTCTGTGTATAAATCACGACTAGCTCCTTTTTCTAGTCTTTTTCGGATAACTTTATTCTCGTATTCTTTAACAAGCTCACTCGCTTTTCGCTTTTTATTTGCTAATTCTTTCCATTTTAACAAAGACATGTATAACATAGGTTAGATTAAATTAAGATAAGTTAAGATAACTTAATCAAGTATTATGTAGTTTTTGTTTTTTTCTTTTTGGCCGCAGGTTTAACTGCTTTCTTAACTCTAGGTTTAATTGCTTTCTTAACTGCAGGCTTGACTGCTTTTTTAACTGCAGGTGCAACTGCTTTCTTCACTGCAGGCTTGACTGCTTTCTTTCTGACTGCGGGCTTGACTGCTTTTTTAACTGCTTTTTCAACTGCAGTCTTAACTACGTTTTCAACTACTTTTTGCATGCCGTAATATCTAACTTGATTAGCCTTAAAACATTCTGCTTCTGTTCCAAGGCGTTTACCACGAGGGATTTGTTTTATTCCACAATACACTTTAGACATATAATAATACTTAGATAATATTAATATTATCTGACTATTATTATAATGGAAATTCCAAACTATGACATGAAGACAGAAAACGGTAATTTTAAACAGATATGGAACTTCATGCCAGACTGTTGTTTTAGAATGTTAATTTGTGGTAATTCAGGATCTGGCAAGACGAACACATTAGTTCATATGTTGTTAAAACCTTTAGTTTACTATGACAAGATTTACTTGTTTGCTAAAAACTTGGAGCAGTCCAAGTATCAGGTCTTATCACAAAAACTTGAAAAGATAGCAAAAAAGAATAAAATCCCAGTTGAAGACATATTAGAATGTTCAAATGATGAAGTTATCCCTGTGGATACTTTAGAATCAGATAATCAGAAGATAGCTATTTTTGATGATTATGTTTGTGAAACGCAATCAAAATGATATTATTAATTATTTCATCCAGGGAAGACACAAAAATTGTTGTGTAATTTATTTATCTCAATCTTATTACAAAACTCCCAAAGACATTCGTTTGAACTGTTCTCATTACATCTTCTTTGCAACTCCGGTTAATCGTGAGCTTGGTATGCTTTCCAAAGAACAAGATGTCAGCAAAGAGCAGTATAAAAAAGCAACTGACAAACAGTATGACTTTCTGTATCTTGATCGTCCGAGGAAGTTAGTAAAACGTAACTTCATCGGCGATTTATAACAGAGATCGGAGATCTCTGTTTATAACCACCCTAGGAAGTTAGTAAAGCGTAACTTCAACGGCAAAATTTAATCTAATCATATTATATATAATGGGACTTTTTCATGATCTTGGTGAGGAAGTAACTACTGGCAGTGTTAATATTACAAATTTCGGTATTGTGCTGTCTGATTATGTAAAACAAAAACATTTGGTTAATTATCTTAACAAAGGCAGAAACCAGGAAAATGTTTTGAGAAGTGAGCTTAATATGGATAATAATAAAATTACCAATGTTGGCAATCCAACAAAAGCAGATGATGCAGCAACAAAGCAATTTACTCAAAGAAGAGTCGCAAAAATCATACGTGATTACAATATTGATAAAATTCCAGACATGATAAAAACTCTGACAACAGGTGTTGAAGATAAACTAAGTCTGATACAAACAAAGTTACAAACAAACCCCGAGAAAATGCTTGAAATTCAAAACGGATTGAAAGATGAAATAAAACTTCTAGGTGATGCTTTAAAAGAGTTAGAAAAGAAAGAAGATGTATTGGAAGAGAGTGAAAACTACAAGAAATTAAGTGAACAAATAAGAGCTGGTGTTCAAAATATTAATACACGGATCGGAGAAATCAATAAACAAATGGTTGACAATAATGAACTAGAAACTGCTATTGCTGATGCTTCAAAACAAATGAGAACTGCTTTTACTACCGAAATAACTCAAATTAAAATATTAAATCAACAGATAAACACCAACGTTGCCGATATCAACAAAGAATTTGAAGACATCAAAAAGAAAATGGTTTACGGTAAGTCGCTGGAGACAGCTCTGAACAAACTGGTTGACACTGATCAACTTGAGACTGCTATTGGTGATGTTTCAAAGCAATTGAAAGCCGCCCAGGATGAAAGAAACACAGCTTTTGATGGCGAAATAGCTTCATTAAAACAGTTTAATCAAAAGTCTGGTAGTAGACACACGGCAATTATTGGTATAATTGATGGGTTAAAAGTAAAAGTTGACTATTTAAGTCGGATTCTACTTTTTGAATATACAATAGATGGAATAAGTATTATTCAATATTATGGTAAGAGTACTAATGAGTATAATTTCTTTGTATCATACCCAACGCAAAAACCACTTGAAAGATCCAACCGTTTACAAAATTTTCTCCGGACGTTTACTTTTACAACCAGTCCACTTGTAAAAGGTGAAGAATATTATAAAAAAGATACTTTGGGGTTGCAAATTCTTAAAGAGGGCCGTTATGTATTTGAGATAGATTTTACTTATACAGGAGCAGATATAGAACAATTTTATATTTTTGCACCACCGGGTGATGGGAAGCATCTTTATCCGATAATAAAAAATGACAAACGAATAGTAAAAGAAACATTTGAATTATATTTTAAGTCAACAATTGGTATGGAATTCAGATCATACATAGAACGCAACACTACACAAGTTTTCAATTTTGAAAAATCAAGTTATAAACTATTTTACATACCGGAATGATTAGTATGAATAAAAATTATCCATTCTATATTATATGGAACAAAAAATTGTATTATCATCGGAGAAAGCGTCAATAATTAATAGCTCGAACACACCGAGTAATTTTACAACTGTGTTTGACAGACCATTAATATTAGGCAGAAACAAACAGTATGGTATTGGACTCGATAAGATTAATTCCATGACTTACTCGTGGTATAATATTAGTGAGGATTTTAATAACAAAGTGATAAGGTATCACAATGGAACAGATTGGAAAAGTATTATTTTTACAAATGGAAATTACAGTTATGCTGATATCGATAATTACATAAAAGAAACATTAGCTGTAAACAATGATTTAACCGATGACTCGCCTGTCCCGATAAGAATTGAGTTTGATTTATCAAGTTTCAAATGCTTGGTTACCATCCATAATAATTTCATGCTTGATTTAAGAGAAACAAACTTTCATGTCTTGATCGGGTTTGACAAAGATGCAGTCATCAGAGAAACTAAATTTGGAACTGTGACACCGAACATAACAAATTCTATCGATACGTTGTATATACACTGTGATTTGATAAGTAATTCTATTGTTGATGGATCAAACGGAGATGTCATTTATGAAATAAGTACAGCTGATCTTACAAGATCATATCCTTTCAAAGATGAACCGATGAGAGTCGGGTTCTGTGAAGTAAACAAAACGATCATTAACAGTATTAATATTTACATTACCGATTTCTCTGGCAAAATTATTAATCATAATGGTGTCCACACATCATTTCGTTTTGTTTTGAAGGAATTAATGTAACATAAGTTATATGACATGTTTAAAAAAAGTTTATGACACTAGCACGGGAACATATACTCAAGTTGATCGATTAACTGGGGCAGGTATATTTGACATTCTTTCAAAAGTCGGATCAAAGATATTCAGCGTGTCTGTGAAAACAGCAGGCAAGAAAGCATTAGAAACTGCTGGTAAACAAATCATAGAAAGCGGTTCTAAAAAGCTTGGAGATGAAGTAGGAAAAATGGCTGCTGATAAATTAGTTTCAGTTATTAAACCTAAACCAAAAGGTGAGATGATTTTAAAAGAACTTACAAAAGCTGCTACAAAAGATGTAGCTAAAGTTTCGGCTGATGATATAATTGAAGAAGATGTAAATGCAAAAATTAACAGATTACTATCCGGAAGAGGAACCAAAAATATTAATGCAAGAATTAATCGATTAATTAATAAAAAATAATCTAATTACTAGTATATATAGATGTTTCGAAGTGATCAATATAATAATAGATATGAACATGTACCTATTCAGTTAGATACCCCCATAACACGACCAGGAAATAATACCAGACAAATGAAAAGTGGTTATCAGTTTACAATAAATGATAGAAGTTCTTACTTTGATTGGTATAATGCATATTTTGAAATCAGTTTTCAAGTAAACAAAGTTGCTGATGGAGCCAATTTCGCAGATGCTGACAGAATTGCTTTAATTAACGATGCAGCTTCATTGATTGATCAAATGCAAGTAAAGCAAAATGGAAAAACAGTTTACGATGGAAATAATCTTCACAGATTTGTTAATATCAAAAGCTTGCTTGAAATTTCTGACGATTATGCAAAAACAACCGGAACAAATGAATACTTTTATTTAGATGATACGACTGCTGCAGAATCTCGGAAGGATGAAGATACCTATAATCGAGGTTTTGCTATTCGCCATGCTTTAATCATAACTAATCAAAAAGTTGACTCTATAATCCCATTAAATAAATATTCCTTCTTTGGAGGTTTGGAAACAAACATGCTTCCTCCTAGTCAGATTCAAATCAGCTTGCAACTGACAGATGATAATGTGTTAATGTTCAAATCAAGTGGTGATGATGGCCGAGTAGTTATTAATAAATTAGTTTTGTGGATACCTAGAATGATATTTAACTCAGATGGTTTAAGTTATGTAATGACAAATCATATGACATCAACAAGATGGACTTATCTTCGTGAAATGATACAAGAAAGCGGAAGTACTCAACTAACAGAATCTGTATTTAGAATAACGGCTGGAGTCAAAAGCCCCAAACACGTTTTTGTGTATTTGCAAAGGTTTGACAAGAGTTCTTCTCAAACACAAAATCCTCACCTTTTGGATACGTTTAAGGTAAATGCTGCTGATGCTAATTGCTATTTACAATCAGCTAGATTGGAAGTTGGAAATGGATTTTATTATCCAGAAACTGAATACAGTTATGATAATATTATAAGAATATTCAGAGATGTTATTAATTATTCTTACAAGCAAAATGATAAAAACACTGGAACATTACTCAATGTGGGTAATTTTAAAAATCTCTTCGGAATGATAAATTTCAATTTAAGTTACAAGGGAAATGAGGTCAGTGTTGATCCAAAACAACTAAATTTGAGATATAAACTAAACAACGTTCCTACCGCTAGATATAATGTTTATGCTCTGGTTCTCTATGAAGTAGATGTTGTTATTGATACTGTCGGAAATGAATTGGTAATAGTTTAATCTAACTTATAATATATATGACTTACGTAAATTATTCAGTAAATTTAACAGATGGACAGAAACAAAGTCTGGCAAAAGCATATGAAAACAAAAGTGAATTAACACTCAGGTTAAAAAATAACCAACTAACTGGGAATTTTCCTTTGCTGCTAACAGCTACTCAGATTAACAATATTAACAAAGCTAAATCTGATGGACGGGGATTAGACATAAATATATCAAAATCGCAGATGAGATCTCAGTCCAAGAATGGAGGCTTTTTAGGCGCATTAGCTGGTTTGTTAACTAAAACAATTTTACCAACAGTTGCTAGATTTGCTCCAAAGATATTAGGACCTCTAGCAACAGGAGCACTTAGTGGTCTGGCAAGTACTGGAATTGGTAAAATATTTGGAAATGGAATGGTAACTGTTCCTGCTGATAAAAAACAAACACTTCTCGTATCAAATAAATTAACAGCTGCACAAAAAAATAAAATAGCAAAGTCAAAAGGTTCCTGCACTATTAAACTAACAAACAAACAACTGCAAGACGTACTGGCATGTGCTTCTAGTAATAAAACGGTAACTGTTCCCAGTGATAAAAAACAGCAAGAGGTAACAGCAACTGTTCCTAGTGATAAAAAACAAACACTTCTAAAATCAAAGAAATTAACAGCTGCGCAAAGAAAGAAGATAGCAAAGTCAAAAGGTCACTGCCCTGTTAAACTAACTAAAAAACAACAGCAGGACGGAGGATTTCTTGGAATGCTTGCATCATTAGGAATTCCATTGATTGGATCTCTTATTAGTGGTTTAACTGGAAAAGGTTTGCAAGTAGATAGAAGAGGATATGGTTTACAAGTAGACTCACAAATCAGGCCATATAGAAGTATCCCATTTATAAAAAAAAAAAAAAATTAAAAATGAACCTATCTCTAACTTAGATATAATAAAATGGGTTAAGCAGCTAGGCATACAGAACTTCAGGGGAGTGTTTAGCAAGAACAAATTACCAACAAAACAAAATAAACAAGAATGTGGTATTATTAATCTTGATGATTATATTGGACCTGGTACACACTGGACTTGTTACTATGATAATTATTATTTCGATCCGTTTGGCCTGAGCCCACCAAAAGAAGTTTTAACGTATATACCTGATATAAAATACAACACCATCCAATATCAAGATAAAACAAGTGTCCTTTGCGGATATTTCTGTTTGTACTTTATCAAAAAGTTGCAAGAAGGAAATAGCGTGTACGATATTCTTTACAAATTATTAAAGCCTTACAAAGCAGTAGAAATTGAAAACATCATAACATCATATTTTGTAAATGAAGTTTAATCTAATCATATAATATATGAGTTATTGCATCAAAGAAAAAAAGGTTACTGAAAATATTAATCCTCAGTATGTGTTAGCCAAAAATGGTAGAAAAATGTTAAGAGCAACTTGTGCATCTTGCGGTATTACTAAAACAAAGTTTGTTAAAAACACAGAAGGTGGAAATATTGATATTCATAAAGCTTTGCTCCCTTTGCTACCCAAAAAGGGGCTAACTCTTCCTGGTTATAAATATTGCGGTCCTGGTAATCCACTTGATAGTGGAGAACCGGTAAATGAATTGGATGCTGTTTGTAAAGATCATGATTATTGTTATGATGAAAATCCTAGTAATAAATCAACATGTGATAAAAACATGCTTGCTGGTTTGAAATCTAGTAAGTCTAAAACTATTGGAGAAAAGATCGCTAAGAATTTGATAGTAAAACCGGTTATTAGTACAAAATATAAACTTGGTCTTGGAAACTCAAAAAACTAGAAAAGGCGTTGAAATGGACTGACAAGTTAGCAGATGAACTTCATAAACCTATACGAAGAAAGTTCACTCAACGCCGTGTGATTGTTAATGAAATTGATAAAATATGGTCTGCTGATTTGGTTGATATGCAATCGTTTTCAAAGTACAATAAAGGTACTAAATATTTGCTTACTGTTATTGATGTGTTTAGCAAATATGCTTGGGTTGTACCCGTTCCAAATAAAACTGGTTTAGAAATTACCAAAGCGTTCCAACAGATAATTAATACAGAAAGACAGTGTAAATTGCTGTGGGTTGACCAGGGTGTGGAGTTTTATAACAAAACGTTTAAGCAATTCCTTAGTAACAATAATATCGAAATGTATCACACGTTTAATTTTGGGAAAGCTGTAGTAATTGAACGATTTAACAGGACATTAAAAGAAAAGATGTGGAAATATTTTACAGCTAACAATACAAATACATATTTAGACATGCTTCAGGCGATGGTTGACAAGTATAATAATACAAAACATCGGAGTATTAAAATGACACCGACTGAAGCAAGTGATGAGAAAAATAAAGGAACAGTGTATTTCAACTTGTATGGAAAGATGAAAAGTACTCAGATTAAGCCAAAGTTTAAAATAGGGGATAATGTTAGAATTAGTAAATATAAAAGAACGTTTGAGAAAAGTTATACCCCAAATTGGACTGAAGAAATATTTGTTGTTGATGAAATTCAAAACACAAATCCTGTGATATACAAAATAAAAGATTTAAACAACGAAAACATTGACGGAAGCTTCTATGAATTTGAAATGATAAAAGCTGATCAAGAAGTATTCAGAATTGAAAAAGTTATACGACGTGATTACAAAAAGAAACAAGCGTTGATTAAATGGAAGGGTTACAATGAGGATTTTAATAGTTGGGTTCCATTTAAGGATATTGAAAATATTAAATAAGGGTTTAAAAATAATTATATATAGTATTATTATATAATGGAACAAGAAAGATTAGAAAAGGTTTGCAGAAAACTTAACAATTTAAAAGATAAATACAGAAGAGAATTGATGAGAAGTAAGCAGCTCCAAGTAGAATATGAGGTAGTCCGTGATGATTTTATGGACACTAAAAAAAGACGACTGCTTATCGAAATGGATAATTATGAACGTGAGCTAGCTGGAAACAGAGAAGAGCTTCTTGAACTGAAATACAAAATAGCAAAGTGTAGGAAAATAAAATACTCTATGTTAAACAAGAGGTCAATGACCTTGATGCTCTACTGATCGATTTTGATTTCAGGAAGTAGTCGCTACAAACTGGTTTTTTGAAAATCTATTTTTAGCTGTGGTGGCCATCTTGAATTTCCGGCCGAAAATTTTGCCAGGATCAATTAGACATCAACAGCAACATTCCTGTGAAGTTTCATGAAAATCCGTCAAGTAGTTTCAGAGGAGTAGTCGCTACAAGTTTTCATTATATAACTCTATGTAAACAAAGATGGCCACTGACAGCCATGTTTAACATTGAATCAAAATAATGTTCGACTCGGATAACCATCATGTCATGCTGATCATTTTAGAAAAAGTCCCATATCAATATCTCTTATAGTTTTCAAGAAGTAGTCGCTACAAACTTATTTGTTAAAAATCTATTTTTAGCCATGGCGGCCATCTTGAATTTCCGGCCGACCTGAAATTTTGCTAAGATCAATTAGACATCAAGAGCAACATTCGTGTGAAGTTTCATGAAAATCCGTCAAGTAGTTTCAAAGAGTAGTCGCTACAAGTTATCATTATATAACTCTATGTAAACAAACATGGCCACTGGCAGCCATGTTTAACGTCGAATCAAAATAATGTTCGACTTGAATAACCATCATGTCATGCTGATCATTTTAGAAAAAGTCCCATATCAATATCACTTATAGTTTTCAAGAAGTAGTCGCTACAAACTTGTCTTTTGAAAATTTATTTTTAGCCATGGCGGCCATCTTGAATTTCTGGCCGACCTGAAATTTTGCAAGGATCAATTAGACATCAAGAGCAACATTCGTGTGAAGTTTAATGAAAATCCGTCGAGTATTTTCAGAGGAGTAGTCGCTACAAGTTTTCATTATATAACTCTATGTAAACAAAGATGGCCACTGGCAGCCATGTTTAACGTCGAATAAAAATAATGTTCGACTCGGATAACCATCATGTCATGCTGATAAATTTAGAAAAAGTCCCATATCAATATCTCTTATAGTTTTCAAGAAGTAGTCGCTACAAACTTATTTTTTAAAAATCTATTTTTAGCCGTGGCGGCCATCTTGAATTTCCGGCCGACCTGAAATTTTGCTAGGATCAATTAGACATCAAGAGCAACATTCCTGTGAAGTTTCATGAAAATCCGTCTAGTAGTTTCAGAGGAGTAGTCGCTACAAGTTTTCATTATACAACTCTATGTAAACAAAGATGGCCGCTGGCAGCCATGTTTAACGTCGAATCAAAACGATTTTCGACAAGGACCAACATCATGTCATGCTGATCATTTTAGAAAAAGTCCCATATCAATATCTCTTATAGTTTTCAAGAAGTAGTCGCTACAAACTTATTTTTTAAAAATCTATTTTTAGCCGTGGCGGCCATCTTGAATTTCCGGCCGACCTGAAATTTTGCTAGAACCAATTAGACATCAAGAGCAACATTCCTGTGAAGTTTCATGAAAATCCGTCAAGTAGTTTCAGAGGAGTAGTCGCTACAAGTTTTCATTATATAACTCTATGTAAACAAAGATGGCCGCTGGCAGCCATGTTTAACGTCAAATCAAAACGATTTTCGACAAGGACCAACATCATGTCATGCTGATCATTTTAGAAAAAGTCCCATAGCAATATCCCTTAGAGTTTTCAAGAAGTAGTCGCTACAAACTTGTTTTTTAAAAACCTATTTTTAGATTTGGCGGCCATCTTGGATTTCACATCTACATGAATTTTTGCTAGGATCAACTAGACTTCATGGGCAACATTTCTGTAAAGTTTCATGAAAATCCATTCAGTAGTTTCAGAGGAGTAGTCGCTACAAAAAAAAGTTAACGGACGGACAGACGGACGGACAGACAGACGGACGGACGACGGACACCGCACCACGGCATAAGCTCTGCTGATCTCTGATCAGTAGAGCTAAAAATGATATGTAGAGCGATGATGAAGACTACTGCCCGGTTCCATCTGACTTTGCTTAATGAGTTGCAAATGTTATGTTATTAAAATGACAACCGGACTGATTAGTATTACAGAGAGTGGGGGTTTTGAGCGAGTTTCTTTTGGAAGGACCTCCCGAGTAGCTAATAGTATGCATCCGAGGCATCTGGCTCAGGTGTGACTTTATTTAAATAAAGGCATGCCTGGCTTCTAGCCTCAGATGAGCTGTTGTTAGTTTCTTGAGTGATCTTTTCGGAGCCTCAGATGAGCTATTGTTAGTTTCTTGGGTGAATCTTTTTCGGGAGATGAAAACTGTGCTCGAACCGCTACTCTCTATACTACTTATATACACATATAAATCCATGGTTATGCTCAATATCTGCTTACTTACGAAGTAGTTGTTTTATCAAGTTCTAAATTATATCTATCTTCCTTTAATGCCAAACCCTGCTGGGGACCTAGGCATGCGTCGTCATACCGACAAAGACTGTTAGTATTTTAAAAATATATATAAAAGAAATTTAAGAGAAACATTGAAGTTAGGTTTAAAAATAAAAACAAACATTGAATTTATGGTGCGATATGTTCAATTCTGCTGACTGCAGAATTGAACTGTTCTATATTGGGTAATATAGGGATATCAGGAGCTAATGAATTCCAGTGGAAGACTGTTCTGGGGGAAAAGGAGAATTTGTAGTAGTCAGCGGTTGCGTCAATTAATTTGAAAGCAAGCGAGTGTGAATGCCGGGATCGTCTGTTCGTCAGCGTCATGTAGTCTTCTAGAGGGATAGCTACCAGGTCATTTGTGATCTTGTAACATAGGGAGAGTCGACTGTCGATACGTCTTTGGTCTAGTCTTCTCCACTGTAGGGACAGGCGCATCTCAGTGACACTACTGGTCCGTCTGTAGTCGTGTTTTGCCCAGCGTGCTGCCCGGCGCTGTACGGCCTCGATCTGGTTTATGGCAGTCTCAGTATGAGGTGACCAGATACTTGAGCAGTACTCCAGCTGAGGGCGGACAAGAGTTTTATAGGCCATGGACTTTAGATCTTCAGAATGTACCTTGATGTTTCTCCTTAAAAACCCTAATGTTTGATTTGCTTTTTTGGTGATGTTGTTGATGTGTGTGTTCCATTGTAAGTCCTCTGCAATAGTGAGGCCTAAGTATTTTGCAGAGGAGGTAGACTCAAGTTTAGTGTTATGTAAGTAATAGGTTGTGTCGATGTGTTTCTTTAACCTTGTGATGTGTATAACTTGACATTTTGGCGGGTTAAACTCCATGTCCCGCTGTTTTTCCCACTGTTCAAGAGTGCATAAGTCTGTCTGTAGTGTTTGTGATTGTTTTTCTTGAGTGATTGCAAGGTATATGGCAGTGTCATCTGCAAATAACCGGACCCGAGAGTTTACCTGGGAGGGAAGATCATTTATGTATGCAAGAAACAGTACGGGGCCTAGTACGGATCCTTGGGGCACTCCAGATGAGACAGATATGCTTGATGACTGGGATCCGTTAACAACTACACACTGTGTGCGGTTGTTGAGAAATGACCTGATCCATGTTAGGGTGGTCCCTCTTATTCCATATTGGGTCTACTTGCTTCTTGGAGGTCACTGATTTGTACAGTTCATCCACAAGCATGGTTAGCTGCGTTTCACAAGACCTTTTTTCTCTAAAGCCATGTTGGAGATCATAGAAGATTCCAATATTAGTGAAATGTTTTGTAATGGAGGAGGCGATAACATGTTCAAGGGTTTTACATAGAATACAGGTAAGGGATATTGGGCGGTAGTTTGCAGCATTGGACTTATCGCCTTTTTTGTATGCCGGGGCTACATTGGCAGTTTTCCATATTAAGGGTAATTCTCCAGTTTTAACTGATTCCTGGAAAATCTTCTGTATGATTGGAGAAATCTCTTATTTCAATTCCGCCAATGAGATCTTGTTTGCCCGGGTACATTTCTGTATATTTGGGGGCCGTTCTGAAATTCAAAGACTTTCGGGTACGTTTCTGTATACATAAATGTACCCCGGGTACCTTTCTGTAGTACCCGATACGACAATGTTAACTAGTGCTAACTTCAAGCATGTATTTATATGTACATATATATGAATCCATGCTTCAAGTTTCCACTTTTGGCAATATTCAAACAATGCGTGTGTTGGAGATCATTTGGGGATTCGGAAAGTAAGAGTAGATCATCTGCGTAAAGTAAGCAGTTGAAATTGATCTCGTTTTGTTGTATAGAGTCAATTACAAACACACCTCCATTGATTCATGACGTCACTCTGTTCTATTTTATTTATTTAAGTCCGTAGCACAGTCTACTTTAATCAAAATCCATAAGTCGGCTGTAACAACGTTTTCCATTGGATAAAAATAACCACGTGTGGAACACACCTTCGACAACGTTTAGCCAAGGTCGTTTTGAAAAAGTATAGCAAGGAGTTTGTTTTTTATTCTTCATCTGTATCAGGTGAAAGAACGGACACATTATGTTGCGCAGTGTTTCCTCAGAGTTGGCGCGGACAGCCCAAAAGGCTGGTGTACAGGATATATGCAAGATAGCATGTTTGGAAAGTTCCAAACGATGCATGTCGACCAAAAGTATTGATGAACTTGGTTTCTCTGAAACTGTCGATTATTTCTTTGACAAAGCTGCAGTTATTATCAGCGAAAAGTTAGCAGAGGAAATACCAGGAAAGGCTAGTATTGACCAAAAACGGCTAAAGGTGTCGAACATTATGAAATGTATGAAACCAGTCAATCATTTAGTGAAGTTTTGTTATCCCATCCGACGTGATAATGGTGAAATAGAAATGATTGAGGCATGGAGAGCTCAGCACAGTCAGCACAGAACACCCTGCAAAGGAGGTGAGAATGCAAAAAAATTGTGCCTTACGGGCGTATAACGTAATGTATCATTTAACATCGCCGTTCATGTCCGTTATCCTTGTTTATTACTAGTGTCATTCTAAATTTGTGACTGGAGTATGAGTTCCTAAGAAGAATTCAAAAGGGATAGGTAGTTTCAGAATGACAGAATGGATCACCGTCGTGCCAGAAAATAGAAATTTGAGGACACGGCTTTTTAAATCACCATACAAACAAAGTTTCTTCTTCCAGGTAAAGAGCTGAGATCTTCATAGATCATAATTAGCTCTGCGTGACTAGGTATGCTGATGGCGCACAGCTAGTCCATGACTAACATGACTAACCTACAACCTAACCAAGCTCATAACTGACCATGACTTCAAAAGTGTTTGACCGATGTTAATGGTACTTCACAGAAATACACTAGCCCAATTTGACGGCGCACCATCACAAATCCCCACGCATTCTTCACACAGGTCAATATGGTAAACAAATATATGTTCACCCCTTTATCTAGGGGTAACACTGTGTTGTTTGTTCTTTGATACTTAGACTACTAATAGTTCTATGTATGCTAAGACACCGCGTAAATTTAGAGTATTTGTATAATACGTATTACTCAGTGTATTGTCGAAGTCATGAACATAAAGTTTTCTTAAATCTGTTATTCATTCCAAAACAAGAAATATCCTCCATTTATTCAGTATAGTACAATATCATTTAACCGTATTAATTCTAACAGTTCAAACTCAGGCTGGGGCGTCCGTGGCCGAGTGGTTAGAGTCTCTGACTTGCAATCATTTGCCCCTCACCGCTGTAGGTTCGATCCCTCAGGGGCCTAGGAATCTTTATGTGAGGAAGCTATCCAGCTGGCTTGCGGAACGTCGGTGGTTCTACCCAGGTGCCCGCCCGTGCACGAAAATTGCCCGGAGAGGCACCTGGGGTCTTCCTCCACCAATGGAAGCTGGAAAGTCGCCATATGACCTTAGCTGTTGGTGCGACTATAAAATCCAATTCAATTCATACTCAGGCTAAATAAAGTTATACCTGAGTTTACTGTTACCCGACCGACTCCTTTTTTTAAAAAAATAATTATGTTAACGCGATCACGGCTGACAGCAGGACAATGAACTGAACCTCTTCCGGACTTGCGAAAAATAAATTAAACTGTTTTACCCCTTTGCAATAATTGCAAGTGATTGGGAAAAGAGCCAGTTGTTGCCAGGACTTTTGGCAAACAATAAAATATACACAATTTCATATTGTTATCTACTATAGTTTTTTAAAAAAACACATTTTCCCATTCATCAAAGCTCATCGCCACCTTAAATGTATCTTCGCCATAAAATAAAATGCCGACCTACCTACCATATTTTTTTCAGCAATGTTACAGTATACACAGGTATAATTTTATTTGGCCTCATTACTGTTTGATTTTTCTGTTTGATTTTTTCCTAACAGACTAGGTACGGTATGCATTTTAAGCGGGTATTTTGGCCCCCAAAAAGATTCATGCGAAATGAAATATTTTACTATGATGTGTTGCGCATGTTAAAGGTAATTGATTATATTCTTCAAAACATTTTTTTATTTATTTTATATATCTTACCAGATTTAACCGCGTCTCAAAAACTGTTACAGCCTGAGATGAATGAATACACCTGTACATTTTCTAAGCGCTATGACCAATTCCATTATTACTATTTTCTCCTAAGGCCAAAAAAAAAAAAGGTGTGTTTCCTAATGCATGCTCTAAAAAAATAGGGTAGGCAATTTTTTTTATTTTTTTTTGGAGCAAGATATTACGAGATTCTACATGTATTTATCTCATAAACCCCATACAAGTTGATGATACAGCTGCAAGTTTCTCTGTGATGTCAGTTTACCTCGATATATTGTGATAAATCATTGTTAGAACAAATAATTTTTCGGATGCCGAGTTGTCCGTCGTCCGTCGTCGGCGTTAACTTTTGTCTAGTTAAGACGATAGGGCCTTTATGGCCCTTGATTTAGTTAAAAATGCTATATTGCTATATTTTGCCTCAAGACGATATGGCCTTCATTTTTCATCCTATCTTTACCAAACTTTACCACATTGTTAATATCAATGAAAGCTCGGACAAGTTTGAAAACCAGCCAGATCGGACCAGTAACAGCAGAGTTATGGTCTTTGATTTAGTTAAAAATGCTATATTTTGCCTCGTTAAGACGATAGGGCCTTCGTTTTTGATCCTATCTTTACCAAACTTTATCACATTGTTAATATCAATAAAAGCTCGGACAAGTTCGAAAACCAGCCATATCGGGCTGGTAACAGCAAAGTTATGGCCCTTCATTTAGTTAAAAATGCTATATTTTGCATCGTTAAGATGATAGAGGTTTCATTGTTCATCCAATCTTTACCAATCTTTATCAGATTGTTAATGTTCTTGAAAGCTCAAACAAGTTTGAAAACCAGCCATATCGGAACAGTAACAGCGGAGTTATGGCCCTTGATTTAGTTAAAAATGCTATATTTTGCCTCGTTAAGACGATAAGGGCTTCATTGTTCATCCGATCTTTACCAAACTTTATCAGATTGTTAATATCAATGAAAGCTCAGACAATTTGGAAAACCAGCCATATCGGATAAGTAACAGCGGAGTTATGGCCCTTGATTTAGTTAAAACTCTATATTTTGCCTCGTTAAGACGCTAGGGGCTTCATAGTTCATCTGTTCTTTACCAAACTTTATAAGATTTTCAATGTTGTTGAAAGCTCGAACAAGTTTGAAAACCAGCCATATCGGACCAGTAACAGCAGAGTTATGGCCCTTGATTTAGTTAAAAATGCTATATTTTGCCTCGTTAAGACTTCATTGTTCAACCAATCTTTACCAAACTTTATCAGATTGTTAATATCAATGAAAGCTCGGACAAGTTTGAAAACCATTCATATCGGACCAGTAACGGCGGAGTAATGGCCCTTGATTTAGTTGAAAATGCTATATTTTGCCACGTTAAGACGATAGGGCCTTCATTTTTTCATCCGATCTTTACCAAACTTTATAAGATTGTTAATGTCTATGAAAGCTTGGTCAATTTCGAAAACCAGCCAGATCGAACCAGTAACAGTGGAATTATGGCCCTTGATCTTGTTAAAAATGCTATAATTTGCCTCGTCATACGGTAGGGCCTTCATTTTTCATCTGATCTTTACCCAACTTTACCAGATTCTTTAGTTTTGGACCTTGATTTAGTTAAAAAGCTGTTTTTTGCCCGAAACTTTCAAAAAAACGTAAATGGCAGTCGCTCGCTTCATTGATGTTATAAGAGCGATGTTAGCCAGTATCCACAGGCCCTCTTGGGCCTCTTGTTTATTTATTTTTTTAATAAAAAGTTTTGGTTCGCCCCCTTAAAAATAGGGTCGGTCGGGTCACCGGAAACACATGTATTTTTAGCTCTACTGATCAGAGATCAGCAGAGCTTATGCCGTGGTGCGGCGTCCGTCGTCCGTCTGTCTGTCCGTCTGTCCGTAAACTTTTATTTGTAGCGACTTCACAGCTGAAACTACTGGATAGATATTCATGAAACTTTACAGAAATGTTGCCCATAAAGTCTAGTTGATCCTAGCAAAAATTCATGTTGATGTGAAATCCAAGATGGCCGCCAAAGCTAAAAATAGAGTTTTAAAATACAAGTTTGTAGCGACTTCTTCTTGAAAACTATAAGTGATATTGATATGGGACTTTTTCTAAAATGATCAGCATGACATGATGTTGATCCTAGTCAAAAATCGTTTTGATTCAACGTTAAACATGGCTGCCAGCGGCCATCTTTGTTTACATAGAGTTATATAGTAATTTATTTGTAGCGACTTCACAGCTGAAACTACTGGATGGATATTCATGAAACTTTACAGAAATGTTGCCCATAAAGTCTAGTTGATCCTAGCAAAAATTCATGTTGATGTGAAATCCAAGATGGCCGCCAAAGCTAAAAATAGAGTTTTAAAATACAAGTTTGTAGCGACTTCTTCTTGAAAACTATAAGTGATATTGATATGGGACTTTTTCTAAAATGATCAGCATGACATGATGTTGATCCTAGTCAAAAATCGTTTTGATTCAACGTTAAACATGGCTGCCAGCGGCCATCTTTGTTTACATAGAGTTATATAGTAAAAACTTGTAGCGACTACTTCTCTGAAACTACTTGGCGGATTGTCATGAAACATTACAGGAATGTTGCTCTTGATGTCTAATTGATCCTAGAAAAATTTCAGGTCGGCCGGAAATTCAAGATGGCCGTCACATCTAAAAATAGATTTTTAAAAAATAAGTTTGTAGCGACTACTTCTTGAAAACTATAAGTGATATTGATATGGGACTTTTTCTAAAATGATCAGCATTACATGATGTTGATCCTAGTCAAAAATCGTTTTGATTCAACGTTAAACATTGCTGCCAGCGGCCATCTTTGTTTACATAGAGTTATATATATATAGTAAAAACTTGTAGCGACTACTCCTCTGAAACTACTTGGCGGATTGTCATGAAACTTTACAGGAATGTTGCTCTTGATGTCTAATTGATTCTATCAAAATTTCAGGTCGACCGGAAATTCAAGATGGCCGTCACAGCTAAAAATAGATTTTTAAAAAATAAGTTTGTAGCGACTACTTCTTGAAAACTATAAGTGATATTGATATGGGACTTTTTCTAAAATGATCAGCATGACATGATGTAGATCCTTGTGGAAAATTATTTTGATACGACGTTAAACATGGCTGCCAGTGGCCATCTTTGGTTACATAGAGTTATATAGTAAAAACTTGTAGCGACTACTCCTCTGAAACTACTTGACGGATGTTCATGAAACTTCACAGGAATGTTGCTCTTAAAAATTTCAGGTCGGCCGGAAATTCAAGATGGCCGCCACAGCTAAAAATAGATTTAAAATAAATAAGTTTGTAGCGACTACTTCTTCAAAACAATAAGAGATATTGATATGGGACTTTTTCTAAAATGATCAGTATGACATGATGTTGGTCCTTGTCGAAAATCGTTTTGATTTGACCTTAAACATGGCTGCTTTGTTTACATAGAGTTATATAATGAAAACTTGTAGCGACTACTTCTTTGAAACTACCTGACGGATTTTCATGAAACTTCACAGGAATGTTGCTCTTAATGTCTTATTGATCTTAGCAAAATTTTAGGTCGGCGGGAAATTCAAGATGGCCGCCACGGTTAAAAATAGATTTTCAAAAAACAAGTCTGTAGCGACTACTTCCTAAAATCAAAATCAATCAGTAGAGCTTCAAGGTCATTGACCTCTTGTTTTTTTGCCCTAAGAAGAAGAAGAAGACGACGACAGAAAAATAAGAATAAAGAGAAAAAAAACAATAGGTCTTTCTGCTGAAATGCAGAAAGCACTAAAAATTCATACAATCATGACAATAGAAACAGATCAAAACCATTTACTTACTGATGTTTTCGCCATTCAGTACGCAGTACTTTGATTGGGATTTTGTCGATTTTTGGGTACGTTCTACCCAGGAAAAAGTGGGTGGTCTGCCTCTACAAAAAGAAAATAACCTTGCATTTGTTGAAAATGACATAAAACACCATACAAACAAACCAAACCAATGACATGTGCACAGTACATGTATGGGTTAGTTTGTGATATACTTGGACTCTCTCCAACTAGATCATATACTACATGTGGTTTGAGGTTGTTATCTCACTGGAGTTCTGGTTGCTACTGTATCAACACATTGCATAAGCTCATCTGCCTCCACATATTTCCAGCGTTTTTGTTTACATTATTATACAAGGAGAACTTATGGAGTTGTTCCCCACTGAATTGTTAAAAACTTCATCATTTTTTCCTGAGACCTTCTTCAAACTGTGTCAGAATGGGTATCACTGTTTAGCCTTGAACTAGTTCGTGTTATCAACATGTTGAAATGACAGGGAAGTCAGAAAAGGCTGTGAACATGATATTACATCATCACTGGCATGCGGACAGAGAAGTTGCATCATCATGAAACTTGATATTACATCATCATTGGAATGGCCATTGGGGTTTTGAGGAGTGGGTATTGTGTAGTGCTTTGGGTGCACTTGTGATCACTTGTTGAAGTAACAATGACCTTGAAATATCAATCAGACTGCCATCAAAATATATAAATACATGTATAAATCTTTGAAAACCAGACTATTGCTTAATTGCACGGGTCTGGAAAACAAACATTTAATGGTAGATCAACCTTGTCAATATATATGAGAGGTTGGTATATCCACAGTATATATGTGAATCTTGCTCTATGCCAGGTATAGATGTGAATCTTGCTCTATGCCAGGTATCAGATACAGTATAGATGTGAATCTTGCTCTATGCCAGATATCAGATACAGTATAGATGTGAATCTTGCTCTATGCCAGGTATCAGATACAGTATAGATGTGAACGATGATGAAGTGAAGGCCCTGTCCCAGTTGATGACGTACAAATGTGCTGTGGTGGACGTCCCATTTGGCGGTGCCAAGGCCGGCGTGAAGATCGACCCTAAGAAGTATTCAGAGACTGAACTGGAAAAAATCACCAGACGTCTTACAGTTGAGCTGTCAAAGAAGGGATTTATTGGTACGTTGTATTTTATTAACCACAGTAACAGAAATGGTAGTGTTTTTTGCTAGCTTTTCATTCACTAGTGTATCACTTATCAAAACACGATTCATATTAACCAAGCAGGGTTTGACTTTAACAGTTGTCCTGTCCTATTTATAACAAGAAATGAATTTTACATCGTTAAAAATTGTGACTGAAAAAATGTCAAAACATTGGTGAGCACATTGTAAATGACAAATAAAAACCATCTTGTTTTCATTGGTGGAATGCAACTGATTGAATGTAATGTCACTTTCATGATTGATATTGTTTTTTAGCCAGCAGAGCTTATGGGATGGCGAGTTGTCCGTCGTCAGTCCGTCGTTAACTTTTGTCTCGTTAAGACGATAGGGCCTTCATTTTTCATCCAATCTTTACCAAACTTTAACAGGTTGTTAATATCAATGAAAGCTCAGACATGTTCGAAAACCAGCCAGATCAGACCAGTAACAGCGGAGTTATGCCCCTTGATTTAGTTAAAAATGCTACATTTCGCCTCGTTGGGACGATAGGGCCTTCATTTTTTTTATCCTATCTTTACCAAACTTTACCGTATAGTTAAAATCAATGAAAGCTCGGACAAGTTCGAAAACCAGCCAGTTCGGACCAGCAACAGCAGAGTTATAGCCCTTGATTTAGTTAAAAATGCTATATTTTGCCTCGTTAAGACGATAGGGGCTTCACTGATCATCTGATCTTTACCAAACTTTACCAGATTGTTACTATCAATGAAAGGTTGGACAAGTTTGAAAACCAGCCAGTCGGACCAGCAACAGCAGAGTTATAGCCCTTGATTTAGTTAAAAATACTATATTTTGCCTCGTTAAGACGATAGGGCCTTCGTTTTTCATCCGAACTTTACCAAACTTTACCAGATTGTTAATATCAATGAAAGCTTGGATAAGTTCAAAAACCAGCCAGTTTGGACCAGAACAGCGGAGTTATGGCCCTTGATTTTGTTAGAAATGCTATGTTACGATAGGGCCTTCATTTTTCGTCCGATCTTTACCAAACTTTACCAGAGTGTTAATATAAATTAAAGCTCGGACAAGTTCGAAAGCCAACCAGATCGGAACTGTAACAGCGCAGTTATGGCCCTTGATTTAGTTATATACATGCTATATTTTGCCTCGTTAATACTACGATAGGGCCTTCATTTTTCATTCGATCTTTACCAAACTTTACCAGATTGTTACTATCAATGAAAGCTCCAAGAAATTTCAAAACCAGCCAGATTGGACCATTTACACCGGAGTTATGGCCCTTGATTTTCTGAAATATGCTATATTTTGGCCTCATTAAGAAGAAAGGGCCTTCATTTGGCCAGATTTAAGTGAAACTTTTCAAGGATTATCAGTACCAAGCCTAGTTGTACATATCGTCACCGTGTTCCGGTTGAATGATTTTGGCGGAGTTATGTCCCTTTAAAGGTTTTAATACACAAACTTTGTCTGGACTAGTTCTCCTGAACCCCTGGCTGTATTTTAACGAAACTTGACAAGGATGACCAGTATCAGGTCTAGTTGTGCAAGTCTTTGCCGTGTTCCGGTTGAATGATTTTTGGCAGAGTTATGGCCCTTTAAAGGTTTTAATACACAAACTTTGTCTGGACTAGTTCTCCTGAACGCCTCCCCACATTTCAACGAAACTTTACAGG
This sequence comes from Cyrtodaria siliqua, assembly GCA_037043455.1. NCBI lineage: Eukaryota > Metazoa > Mollusca > Bivalvia > Adapedonta > Hiatellidae > Cyrtodaria > Cyrtodaria siliqua. The sequence continues at coordinate 136,732 of JAWPHD010003766.1, forward strand.
GATGATCAGCAGCAAGCAGAGTTGCGCATATCATCGTGGCATTCCGGTTGACAGATTTTTGGTGGAGTTATGGCCCTTTAAAGTTTTTTGATACACAAACATTTTCCGGGCTAGTTCTCCTCAACCCCTGACTGGATTTTAACGAAACTTGACAAGGATGATCATTATCAAGCCTAGTTGTACATATCTTCGCAATATTCGTGTTGAATTATTTTTGGCAGAGTTATGGCCCTTTAAAGGTTTTAATAGCCAAACGTTGTCCAGATTAGTCTCTTCTGAACTCCTTGCTGGAATTCAACGAATCTTGATGGGGATGATCAGTACCAAGCCAGTAGTTGCACCTGTCATTGCCGTGTTGTGGTTGAATGAATTTTGGCAGAGTTATGACCCCTTAAAGGTTTTAATACACTAACTTTGTACAGACTAGTTCTCCTGAACCTTTGGCTCGATTTCAATGAAACGGGGACAATCAGTACCAAGCCTAGTTGCGTATATCATCACCATGTTCTGGTTGAACAATATTTGAAAGAGTAATGGCCCCTTATACATAAACTTTATCTAGAGCCAGTAGAGCGTCCACAGGCCCTCTTGGGCCTCTTGTTTTATCACTTTTACATGAAGTGCGGGGACAGGTAAATTTGACTGGGGACAAGTAAATTGTGTAAGTTACTTAAATTGTCCTATAGACAAGTTGCTGGAAAAGGTTAATTTCAAACCCTGCAGAGTCATAAAAACTTACCAGGAGTCATTTTGGCAAAGTATAAAGGTTCTCCATATAAGCCATTTAAGGTTGAATTTCCCAAGCACAAATGTCCGAGTGAATTAACGGTCACCAACTCACCATTAAAAACAAAGCTGCTATGATTAGAAAATTCTATCATAATCCTTTCTTAAAGTAAGTATATACCAGTTGTAACATTATGTTTAGATGTTTATGTAAATAAATTCATTTGATGCCTATTACTAACCTTTATGTACAGTACATTGAGATGTTGTTTGATGATCTGTCTGTCTGTCTGTCTACAGGTCCAGGTATTGATGTACCAGCCCCAGACATGGGTACCGGCGAGAGAGAAATGAGCTGGATCGCAGACACCTATGCAAACACATTAGGTAAAAAAAGGGATGAATGTGTCACCTACAAATAAGTATCACTATATAAAATGGAATATTCATGAAATGGTTGTTGTATCTTTGTTCAAACTTGGTAGCACACTTTAAACAAACTAACCCACCAAATAACAGCAAAAATACTCTACAAAACCATTTATCAAAACTCTGTCATGTTATAATGTATATGTGCCGATGAAAAGTATAGAATTTTTCAAGGTGATTGAATCGGCGTAAAATGAATTATGAGTTGGTAACTCTTATAATGTCACGCTCCAGTTTTGAGGTTTGTCCTGGTTGGTTAAAGCCTTTAATATTGTGTGTATATAGAGTTTGGATTCTCAAATTATGCAAGTTATATATACATGATATATATCTCATCGTAAATAGGTTTAAATGGTGTACATATGTTGTAAAAATGGACCATTGTTGGCTGGATAGCCATTTTAATATTGGCTTTTGGAAACTGAGATACATGGGCCACTTCAGACTGCACTTCAGACTGGCTTCCATCTCAGTGGTTATAGTTTCTTCTGTTTTTAGCTTGACTATTCGAAGAATAAGAGAGCTTAGGTAATCACCCCGGCGTCGGCGTCCCACATCAAGGTTTGCATGTAAGCTGTGTTTATAAGTCTATCTCTCTTACATTTCTTACCCTAGCACAATCAAATTTGGCCATGAGCTTCCTTATAGCGGTATCTTAAGGACTGCTTAAGCAATGTTGGTTCCTGTAACCCCTGGGCTCCCATGGAACCCAAATTCTGATAGCCCATCAAATTTTGCGTGTAAGCTGTGTTTACAGGTCTATATCTCTTACATTTCTTGTCCTAGCTGAACTAAATTTGGGAATTGGTTTCCTTATAGTATGTTGTAAAGGTTTGCCTAAGTAATTTTGTATTCTGCGAATTCTTGGCTCCCGTGGAACCCAAATTAATGATGGCCCATAGAATGTGCAATAAAGGCAGATCTAGGTTTGCATGTAAGCATGTATGTATCTATAATTTTGGTTTGGGATTTGTTATAGCATTATGCATCTTATTCATACTTCACCCATATTGGGGCATGGGCTCCCTCCTCTGTCCACCACCCCCACTCCCTCCACCACCCACACCCCCTCCACACTTTTTATTTTTATTTTTATTTTTTTTATTTTTACATATTTCAGTTATTTTAGTAAATTTCTGTGTTGTTTCTGTCAATTCTGACACAAAATGAATCAAATATCTGTTGTTTTTTCTTCTTCTGAACAATTATGTTCGACCAGTAGAAGCCAGTAATTCAAAGGGTACTTGATCCAGACTGTGTTCTGTGATAGCTTGAGTTGTCTCAACTATTATGAACAGACTGACGGGAACCAGTCTGGAGTCGCTGGGCTACTGTCCTGTCGATGGTGACTACAGATCCTAATGAACGCCAGTAGTCAATAACTAGAGTAACTTTAGTACCAACCACGCTTTGGAGTATGGTCCGAACCATAGTCCCAAAGAACCCAAATGTAAACTTCTGACCAATCAGCGAAGATGTATTCAAAACCGGTTTAAGGTCCGTGTATTATTGTTAATCGCAGTTTGAATGGGTGATTAAAGTGGGAGTAATCTGATTGCTGGAACAGCAACTATTGGTGTTCACTTGTGTTTTAGATAAAACTGTATACAGTTCCTAGTGCAGTCAGCTACTATTATAGGTTTGGGACGAAAAATATCACTAACAAATATTCACAAAATTGCAAATTGCTTGTTTCTCAAGGTCTTGTTTGTCTTATTAATTTCGACATTGAATGGGGTTTTCTGAACTTTTGATGAGACTGCTATATTTTCTTAAGTTGATATGCGTTTGTTTGTGATAGCAATCTAAACATGTGTAATAGCCTTAAAATTTATTAAATAATCCCTTTTAATGTTAAACTTAATCTTCTAATCCATTTGGTTGGCAATGCTGAAACATTGAAGTCAATGCATTACATCATCAGTAAACAGTCCCAGGCATATTAGTGCAAAATCTTTTGTGTTGTATTCAGCACTTACACGTGTAAACACTTAAGTCATTTTCAAGTTGTTGCTTTACACTAAAACCTGTTGATGTTGAAGATTAGAAACTAAATTGGTTGATTGATTATAATTGATTTGTTATTTTATATTATTTCACACCTCCAAAATGCTAACCAATCTCTTCCTGTCGTTTAAACAATGGCATGTGACAGTCTTATCCATTATTGTACTCAAAACAGTTGTTTAAATGCAAAAATGTTATATTAATTTCATATTGTACTCAATTTGGTATCTAGAGTCCCAAAATCTATATTCAATAGAAGTGGAGTCCAAAAAAACATATTCCGTATTTTTTGTCCTCCATATTTTGCACTATAAGAACTCCAACAGTGAAACTCAACGAGTCATCTCAATTTATCTCCCTTACCGGTGAACGTCTGCAAGTTGAACAATGTTACGGAAAGAAGAAATTGAAGATTTTATCTTGAAAAGTACACATTTAAACACTAAAAAAAGGCAATCAAGTTGGAATTAAAAAATAATGTTGCAAGGATCTACAAATACAACGCTTGGTTTGAATTACAGAGATGTGAAATAAAGATGTCTGCTGGGTACTTGTCCAATAGAATTCAGTATTGTACTCAACACTAAAATAACCTCATATCAACATTTCTGGTAAGATTGTTGTTGTTTTTTCAGTGAGTATGTTATTTCTCATATTTTATTTGGTTGACTAACTATATATATATAGAAATCATATATATATATACTCTTTTATTCGGTAAATAAAATGTAAGTTAATGTTTTCTGAAATGATATATACAGTCTTCGAATTAACACACTAGCCCGAAGCCCGGGGCTGTTAAACTATCATTTGGGATAGTGATTTTTAGCTCTACTGATCAGAGATCAGCAGAGCTTATGCCGTGGTGCGGCGTCCGGCGTCCGTCTGTCCCTCTGTCCGTCCGTCTGTCCGTTAACTTTTATTTGTAGCGACTACTCCTCTGAAACTACTGGATGGATATTCATAAAACTTTACAGAAATGTTGCCCATGAAGTCTAGTTGATCCTAGCAAAAATTCATGTTGATGTGAAATCCAAGATGGCCGCCAAAGCTAAAAATAGATTTTTTAAATTCAAGTTTGTAGCGACTACTTCTTGAAAACTATAAGTGATATTGATATGGGACTTTTTCTAAAATGATCAGCATGACATGATGTTGATCCTAGTCAAAAATCGTTTTGATTCAACGTTAAACATGGCTGCCAGCGGCCATCTTTGTTTACATAGAGTTTTATAGTAAAAACTTGTAGCGACTACTCCTCTGAAACTGCGGATTGTCATGAAACGTTACAGGAATGTTGCTCTTGATGTCTAATTGATCCTAGAAAAATTTCAGGTCGGCCGGAAATTCAAGATGGCCATCACAGCTAAAAATAGATTTTTAAAAAATAAGTTTGTAGCGACTACTTCTTGAAAACTATAAGTGATATTGATATGGGACTTTTTCTAAAATGATCAGCATGACATGATGTAGATCCTTGTGGAAAATTATTTTGATTCGACGTTAAACATGGCTGCCAGTGGCCATCTTTGGTTACATAGAGTTATATAGTAAAAACTTGTAGCGACTACTCCTCTGAAACTACTTGACGGATGTTCATGAAACTTCACAGGAATGTTGCTCTTGATGTCTAGTTGATCCTAGAAAAATTTCAGGTCGGCCGGAAATTCAAGATGGCCACCACAGCTAAAAATAGATTTAAAATAAATAAGTTTGTAGCGACTACTTCTTCAAAACAATAAGAGATATTGATATGGGACTTTTTCTAAAAATGATCAGTATGACATGATACTGGTCCTTGTTGAAAATCGTTTTGATTTGACGTTAAACATGGCTGCCAGCGGCCATCTTTGTTTACATAGAGTTATATAATGAAAACTTGTAGCGACTACTTCTCTGAAACTACTTGACGGATTTTCATGAAACTTCACAGGAATGTTGCTCTAAATGTCTAATCGATCCTAGCAAAATTCAGGTCGGCCGGAAATTCAAGATGGCCGCCACGGTTAAAAATAGATTTTCAAAAAACAAGTCTGTAGCGACTACTTCCTGAAATCAAAATCAATCAGTAGAGCTTCAAGGTCATTGACCTCTTGTTTTTAATTTATGTAGTTGGGCTAAAGGAATATGTACGGGTTTTCATTGAGTATATAAGAATTTAGGCTAGTGACACAAAAATTGTAATTCAAAGACTGTATGTATAAAGTTACTGTGTTTTGCAGGTTTGATATAGGTCAGTGTTTTCAGATTTTATTTTATTATTAAATTAGTAACTATATTTTTCATGTTTGATATAGGTCACTATGACATCAATGCCCATGCTTGTGTAACAGGCAAGCCAATCACTCAGGGTGGTATACATGGCAGGACGTCTGCTACAGGCAGGGTAAGTAAAACTTGGGCCATATCTATAGTGTAGACCATGTTATTAGAGGATCTTACATGAGTACTCATTCATTATTGAATTTATCAAACAAGTTGGCAAAATGATATAATGCGAGCGCATTATATCATTTTTGCTAACGAGATTAATAAATTCAATAATGAATGAGAACGAATGTTATGATTCTATTTATCACAAAACTCACATATCAACTTTTATTGCATTTTAAACCGTGGGAATTGGATAATATAGTCATTTTCGATTTTTATTGACAGAGCGTACTAGGCTCATTTGCATACTTATATATATAATACGTGATATATCGAAAACATAGAATGGTGTTATTCCACTCCCACACCGTAAGCTATGTGATAATTGGCGATAATGATTGGACAAAAATACATGTATCAGCTGTGGATCATTGAAGTATTGGATACATAAGTTAAAACAGTGTTCTTTAGTTATCTAGTTAAAAGAAGAGCTATAAGAACATATCAAACTTTTATCAAACTATTTAAAGCATTGTCTGTCTCCATTTTGCAATTTAAATACCCTATTTTCGAGGTAATGAGGCGTGATTCCCTTAAACAACATCCCACAGACTAACAGTTGTATGGATATAAACAAGAGCAATAACCATAAATCTCTCGGCAGTAGGTGATTTAGTGGAAGAAAGTAAGATGTTTAAAACTCCTATTTGGAGAAAATATGCCACTACCAGGGATTGAGCCCTCAGCATTTATCCTAAACTTCTGTAAATCTCTGAATAGGTATTTGTAGCACTTCCATGGCAGAAATAGTGAAGATGCTGCTTCTAAAATGTCCCTCCTCTCAATGGTGCGGACTTAAATCCCACTGGGAGCATGATTTGTGTAGTGAGAAAAGTGTCGATTCTTACGAATGGCGGGAGGTATATAGTAGTGGTTCCACCCAGAAAAAATGTGGTGGTCTGCCTCTCACAAAAAAATCGACCATCATATATGGCCCAACATGATTATGCTAAAAATGAGGCAAAACACCATTCAAACAAACGAAACTGAATATGTCACTGTCTTTGTGTATTACAGGGAGTATTCCATGGTACCCAGAACTTTATCCACGAGGCTTCCTACATGTCCATGGTTGGTCTCACTCCCGGCTTTGGCGACAAAACTGTGATCATTCAGGTAAATAAACACTTTAGACAAAACTGTGATCATTCAGGTAATAAACACTTCAGACAAAACTGTGATCATTCAGGTAAATAAACACTTTACTCTCATTTATTATAAAGGAACCAATGATCGAATGAACCAATATATAAATACTGTAATGACATTAAATTCAGTATTTTTTGAAAGGACCTATTTTCTGAATCGGCCTATACCATTACAGCAGTTGAGTATTGTTTGTATCTTGAACAAAATTAATCGAGCTTGTCTTATATTAGATTGAAACAAAAAAACTATTGTATCCACCTGACCTGAATGCCCTCGCGAAATTGGCGGTCAAATTGTTTTATCGGAAGGAAATTAGAGAGGGTGGGTGTTGAATCATCTCATGTACTATTGTTGACCTGTGTTATTAGCGTCTGGAAACAACATTCTTGGCTTTTTGTAAACTGGTGGCATCCTGTTACTTTTTCTACGCCTGTTTGAAAAACAGAGCATATTATAGTATGGGGTTGTTTACGTATTTACGTCATCCGTAAACAATTACACTTCCTGCGCAATAACTAAAAAATCATGGCGAAAGGAGGAACTCTATTGTTTTGGGGGGTCAGGAGGTCAAAGGTCACCAAGTCCTCATATGGAAATACACATTCTGCCTGATAAATTCAAAAGTATAACCACCCAAATTTGTATATAAAGTACCTTGGCAAGCAGAAGATCCAGGGGTATTGTTTTTGGGTCTGTAGGTCAAAGGTTAAGGTTTAGTCAATAATCACAAAATCTTGTATATGTATTTATTTATATTTCAGGGATTAGGCAATGTAGGTCTGCACACGATGCGGTACTTTCATAGAGCCGGAGCCAAGATTATTGGCGTCATGGAGTACGATGGAAGTATATACAACCACGACGGCCTCAACCCCAGGGATTTAGAGGACTACAAAATTGTAGGCTGCACTTTAATTTTTTTATCACAAATTTTGTTATCCCATACCGTAGACCCTCATTTAAAAGCCCTATGGACAATGCAGTTTTTACAAAAAGGGGAGTTTATATGTCAGAGTCCATTTTAACAAGAAAACCAAATTTGTAATAAGGTATAAACAAATTGTAACCTTTTTGGGGATGGTTGGGGAGGGTGGTGGGTGGTTTTATGTGAGGAGCATTTAAATTACGGTATACAGTATTACATCTGTTGTGATCTCGGACCTCAATACTGGTAAAAACAACAACTAAATGCAGCTACATGTTTCCCAAATCTTGTATTTCTCAATAGTATTATGGGCATGTTAAAAAAAAAAGAGGCAAAAGTGTGACATTGGTTTTTTTAGTTTAAACTTATTTATTTTACATCGATTGTAACGAAAGCTCTATGAACTTATTTGAATCACTCACGATGTCTTCCTGGGTAGAACCAGTACTAAGCAATGCAGATAAAGTGTCTTGCTCAGGGACACAACGCATATGGCAATGGCGGGAATCGAACCCACGACTTTTGGATCATGGGTCCAACGCTCTACCATTGGGGGTGAAAATTAAACATAACTTTTAACCTTTACTTTCCATCACAACATTAGCGGCACATATTTTAGTTTACAAAAATACTCAGGTTTATCACATAACATAACACATTTTTTTGAAATTAACATTTCAGGGAAGTTTTTTTTTTTTTTAAATAAGAGCTTTTTTTCGCAGCATTTAACATTATCAAAAAGCAACAGAGCAATATTATTTCTTTCTCATATGATAAAGGATACATTGCAAATGCATTTTTAGACGTAAAAAGTTATTTGTATTATTGCAACAAAAAAAGTTGCTATTTTTTTCTGATTTTTGTGTCGCCTTTTTGAAGAAAAATGCAATACATAGGGATCACTTTGTCGTCCGTCTGTCACGAAAACTTAACGTTGCCTATAACTTTCACATTTCTTGATATTTCTTCATCAAACTTTCGATATTTACTCATCTTGAATTTACTCATCTTGACAACATCGACATGACCATGCTAAAATATGAAGATCAAGGTCACACTGAAGGTCATTATATGGGTTAAATACTCATTTTTTTTCTTCATGAAAACTTAACGTTGGCTATAACTCTCATTTCTTGATATTTCTTCATCAAACTTTGAATACATATACTCATCATGACAACATCGACATGACCATACTAAAAAAGAAAGGTCAAGGTCACACTGAAGGTCATTATATGGGTTAAATACTCTCTTTTTTTTCCTTTACGAAAACAAGGTTGGCTATAACTTTCTCATTTCTTGATATTTCTTCATCAAACTTTCAATATCTACTCACCATGACAACATCGACATGACCGTTCCAAATATATTCAGGTCAAGGTCACACTGAAGGTCATTATATGGGTTAAATATTAATTTTTTCCTCACGAAAACTTAGTCCGGTCATTTATCAGGGTCCAAAAACCTTGTTATACCGACAAAGCGCTGACAGGCAACACACGTTCCGCGGAACACCAAGTTTTTGTAACGACTACTCCTCTGAAACTACTAGATGAATTTTCATGAAACTTTGCAGAAGTGTTGCCCTTGAATTCTAGTTGATCCAACAAAAGTTCATGTTGATGTGAAATCCAAGATGGCCACCAAAGCTAAAAATAGATTTTTAAAAAACAAGTTTGTAGCGACTACTTCCTGAAAAATAAGTGATATTGATATTGAACTTTTTCTAAAATGATCAGCATGACATTGTGTTCCACCTGGTTGAAAATTATTTTGATTCAACATTAAAAATGCCTGCCATCTTTGTTAAGAGTTATTTAGTAAAAATTTGTAGCGACTACTTCTCTGAAATTGCTTGACGGATGTTCATGAAACTTCACAGGAATGTTGCTCTTGATGTGTGGTTGATTCTAGCAAAAATTCAGATCTGCCGGAAATTGGAGATGGCCGCCAGGCTAAAAATAGATTAAAAAAAATAAAATTGTAGCAACTACTTTCTGAAAACTATAAGTGATATTGATATGGGATTTTTTCTAAAATGGTGTGATGTTGGTCCTTGTCAAAAATCGCTTTGATTCAATGTTAAAGATGGCTGCCAGTGGTAATCTTTGTTAACAAAGAGATTTTGATTACAAAGAGTTATATAGTATGAACTTTAGTAAAAACTTGTAGCGATGACTCTTCTGAAACTACTTTTGTATGAAATTTCAGAGGAATGTTGCTCTTGATGTCTTATTGATCCTAGCAAAATTTCATGTCGGCCAGAAGTTCAAGATGGCCGCCACGGCTAATAATAGATTTTTAAAACGAGTTTGTAACGACTTCTTCTTGAGAACTATAAGTGATATTGATATGGGACTTTTTCTAAAATGATCAGCAGGACATGATGTTGATGCTTGTGTTTAAACAGAGTTATATAATGAAAACTTGTAGCGACTAGTGATCTGAAACTGCTTCTTGGATTTTCATGAAACTTCACAGGAATGTTGCTCTTGATGTCTAGTTGATCCTAGCAAAATTTCAGGCTGGCTAATTAAAAATAGATTTAAAAAAAAAAAATTGTGGCGACTACTTCTTCAAAACTACAAGCAATATTGATATGGGACTTTCTGTAAAATGATCAGCATGACATGATGTTGATGCATGTGCATGACATGATGTTGATGCATGTCAAACATTATTTTGATTTGACATTAAACATAGCTGCCAGTGGCCAACTTTGTTTACATTGAGTTATATAATAAAAACTTGTAGCGACTACTCCTCTGAAACTAGGTGATGGATTTTCATGGAACTTCACAGGAATGTTGCTCTTGATGTCTAGTTGATCCTATCAAAATTTTAGGACAGCTGAAAATTCAAGATGGCCTCCAGGTATAAAAATAAATTTAAAAAACACAAATTTGTAGCGACTTCTTCCTGAAAACTATAAGTGATATTGATATGGGACTTTTTATAAAATGATCAGCATAACATGAGGTTGGTCATTGTTGAAAATCATTTTGAACGTTGAACATGGCTGCCAGCGGCCATCTTTGTTTACATAGAGTTATATAGTAAAAGCGTGTAGCGCCTACTCCTCTGAAACTACTTGGCGGATTTTCATGAATCTTCACAGGAATGTTGCTCTTGATATCTAGTTGATCCTAGCAAACTATCGGGTTTGCCAGAAATTCAAGATGGCCACCACGAGTAAAAATAGATTTTTAAAAAATTAATTTGTAGCGACTACTTCTTGAATTCTATAAGTGGTTTAGATATTTTCTATAATGATCAGCATGACATGATGTTCCTCCTTTTTGAAAATTATTTTGATTCAACATTAAACATGGCAGCGACATCCATCTTTGTTTACATAGAGTTATATAGTAAAAACTTGTAGTGACCACTTCTGAAACTATTTGACAGATTTTCATGAAACTTCACAGGAATGCTGATCTAGCTACCAAGAGCTTCAAGTTCATTGACTTCTTGTTTAAAAATATTATGTATAAATATTAATTAAAATTATCCCTAAAATTTATTTAAAACAACCAACATTACCACTCCTGTTTAAAACTGGTAGCTGTTATCAAAATGAAATAAGAATTGATTGTTTTTGTGTCAGAAAGTAAGCTTCCTGTAAGTTAAAAAAAACTGTTAATGCCCTGTGTGACCAAAATGTACTATACAGGAAGAACATGACTGTCGCTGATGATCTCTAGTACAAACATACTTCTAGGGGGAAAAAGTAAAATGTACCCTAACCTCCTGACATTTACAGGTCATCTGATTTATCTGAAGTCAAAATTTATATTGGTGAAAGCATAAAGAGAAAGAGAGTTATGTTACAAAGCTAACATGCTGACAATGGTATCTGTTATGCTGACAATGGTATCTGCTATGCTGACAATGGTATCTGTTATGCTGACAATGGTATCTGTTATGCTGACAATGGTATCTGTTATGCTGACAATGGTATCTGTTATGCTGACAATGGTATCTGTTATGCTGACAATGGTATCTGTTATGCTGGCAATGGTATCTGTTATGCTGACAATGGTATCTGTTATGCTGACAATGGTATCTGCTATGCTGACAATGGTATCTGCTATGCTGACAATGGTATCTGTTATGCTGACAATGGTATCTGTTATGCTGACAATGGTATCTGTTATGCTGGCAATGGTATCTGTTATGCTGGCAATGGTATCTGTTATGCTGACAATGGTATCTGTTATGCTGGCAATGGTATCTGTTATGTTGACAATGGTATCTGTTGTTTTTATTGCAAGGGACTTGTGTTTGAAGCTGAAATCAACTGTGTTTGGTAATTTGTTTTAAAAAATTTCGCTGACAGCATTATAATTTGCTATAATAAGGTGGTAAGGCATGTAGAAAGAACCTGACCGTATCGAATTATTTCAATTTAATATATTAAATGCCAAAAATAGGTTATTACAAGGTGACACCATGCAATTCTATTTAATACTTTTTTGAAATTTTGCATTTAAAAAAATGTCACACAAAAAGAGTTACACTCCTGATATTTCTGGCAACATTTTTAGGCATTTTTTTTGAAGCAATTTCTAAAGTATTTTGCAGGAGCAATGTAGTTACCTAAACACATTATCAGCATATTTACCAACATTTAAAATTAGTTAAAAGAAAAATCTTAATTTATCATTAGTTCCAGCAACTTTAAAACATTGAAATAAACTGTGATTGTTTTTCTTTGGCCCGATATATCAATTCTAACCATTAGTTTCTTTTGTCCTGATATATAAATCCTAGCCATTTGTTTCTTTTGTCCAGATATGTAAATCCTAGCCATTTGTTTCTTTTGTTCTGATATATAAATCCTAGCCATTTGTTTCTTTTGTTCTGATATATAAATCCTAGCCATTTGTTTCTTTTGTCCTGATATATAAATTCTAACCATTTGTTTCTTTTGTCCTGATATATAATTTCTAACCATTTGTTTCTTTTGTCCTGATTTATAAATTATAACCATTTATTTCTTTTGTAAATTCTAACCATTTGTTTCTTTTGTCCGGATTTATAAATTCTAACCATTTGTCAAATGTGTTGATCTGCGAAGAATTTGCAATACATGTGTAATTTATGCTTATTATGTTTGATTTCCAGGAAAATGGTACTATAGTTGGATATCGTGTAATGTATGCTTATTATGTTTGATTTCCAGGAAAATGGTACTATAGTTGGGTATCCAATGGCGAAGGCGTATGAAGGCAGTATGTTGACTGAGAAGTGTGATATTCTGGTGCCAGCCGCCAGCGAGAAACAGTTGACAAAGGAGAACGCGCATCTCGTACAGGCCAAGGTACGGAAAACACTCGTTTTTACCATTAGTACTTTTTTAGCTGTCTGGTTTTTGACAAAAAACTGATGAGGTACTATCACCGCTTTGTCTTCATCTGCAACTCTGTTTAAAGTGTTGTATGTAACATTTTATCTTGGAAACTACGTCACATAATGGATTGAAACCTCACATGTCATTAGCGTCATTAGACAAAATGTCAAGAAGAGCCTCTGTACAGGTGCTTCTAGTTAGCAAAATGATATGAGGTAAAGTTTACCATATGTGACGAATGTTGTGCAGAGTTCACGTTATTGATGACCAATCATAGTGGTATAAAATGTTAAAAAACCGCTAAAATCTCATTGTATACAGGTATATGCAGCAATGTAGCATGGTCCCAGTGTGGGGCTTACAAGGACTTATGATGAAGCACTAGTGACTATTACAAAATCTGGCTAAAAATTCTGTTTATTCTGTATGAAAAGAGATGCCGTATTTAAGATGTTTTCTTGTTTGAAATGATTATCCCAACATAAACAAGGTTTTCTTTTTTTTTCAAGAAAAAAATGCCAGTTTGAATTTTATGCATTGAGAGCACTATCATCGTGTTGTGACCTATTCACCTAGCAACGCCATTAGAGCTTCTCGGCCTTTAGGACAGACATATAATAGATTTAGCTCATCTCATGATCTTTCATGAACATCTTACAGTCAGACCTCATACATCTACTTCTAAACTGAAGGTCAAACATTCCAAAACTACTCTCTTTTTTTATGCCAACGAAGGAATATAGTTAACGCACCTTCACAAAGTGTTCATCACAATGAGAAGGTATCTCCTCCGCACCGTAGCTCGAAGGACAAGGCCACAGTTAGAGGTCAAAGGTCAAGAAAACTTCAGGTGTAATTTGTTAGAACTTCATTCATTGGCTTTGAAATTGTCTTAGAAAAGATCTGCTGATTAACAAAATCAATAGTTGTTTCCGATGTCGTGTTATTGGATGTAATTGCGATAGATTTCGGTACTGCGTGCACTATCACTTCATGGTACTCCTGGCATTATCCAATAATGATAGCATGATTTACTCATTAATAATATTAGTATTTTGCAGGTAGTTTTAATGTTTGCTTTCCTGTTTACAGATAATATCTGAAGGTGCCAACGGGCCAACAACTATTGAAGCTGACCAAATCTTACGTGAGAAAAATGTCCTTGTTATACCTGTAAGTATAGAAATATCTTTGTGTCATTTAGCACCGTACTGGTTCTTACATACCTGTAAGTGTGGCAATATCCTTGTCATGTAGCACCATACTGGTTCTTACATATCTGTAAGTGTGGAAATATGCTTGTGACATGAAGCACCATACTGGTTCTTACATATCTGTGGAAATATTCTTGTGTCATGTAGCACCATATTGGTTCTTACATATCTGTAAGTGTGGAAATATGCTTGTGACATGAAGCACCATACTGGTTTTTACATATCTGTGGAAATATTCTTGTGTCATGTAGCACCATATTGGTTCTTACATACCTGTAAGTGTGGAAATATGCTTGTGACATGAAGCACCATACTGGTTCTTACATATCTGTGGAAATATTCTTGTGTCATGTAGCACCATATTGGTTCTTACATACCTGTAAGTGTGGAAATATGCTTGTGACATGAAGCACCATACTGGTTCTTACATATCTGTGGAAATATTCTTGTGTCATGTAGCACCATATTGGTTCTTACATACCTGTAAGTGTGGAAATATGCTTGTGACATGAAGCACCATACTGGTTCTTACATATCTGTGGAAATATTCTTGTGTCATGTAGCACCATATTGGTTCTTACATACCTGTAAGTGTGGAAATATGCTTGTGACATGAAGCACCATACTGGTTCTTACATATCTGTGGAAATATTCTTGTGTCATGTAGCACCATATTGGTTCTTACATACCTGTAAGTGTGGAAATATGCTTGTGACATGAAGCACCATACTGGTTCTTACATATCTGTGGAAATATTCTTGTGTCATGTAGCACCATATTGGTTCTTACATACCTGTAAGTGTGGAAATATGCTTGTGACATGAAGCACCATACTGGTTCTTACATATCTGTGGAAATATTCTTGTGTCATGTAGCACCATATTGGTTCTTACATACCTGTAAGTGTGGAAATATGCTTGTGACATGAAGCACCATACTGGTTCTTACATATCTGTGGAAATATTCTTGTGTCATGTAGCACCATATTGGTTCTTACATACCTGTAAGTGTGGAAATATGCTTGTGACATGAAGCACCATACTGGTTCTTACATATCTGTGGAAATATTCTTGTGTCATGTAGCACCATATTGGTTCTTACATACCTGTAAGTGTGGAAATATGCTTGTGACATGAAGCACCATACTGGTTCTTACATATCTGTGGCAATATTATTGTGTCATGTAGCACCATATTGGTTCTTACATACCTGTAAGTGTGGAAATATCCTTGTGACATGTAGCACCACACTGGTTCTTACATACCTGTAAGTGTCGAAATATCCTTGTGACGTGTAGCACCATACTGGTTCTTACATACCTGTAAGTGTGGAAATATCCTTATGACATGAAGCACCACACTGGTTCTTACATACCTGTAAGTGTCGAAATATCCTTGTGATGTGTAGCACCATACTGGTTCTTACATACCTGTAAGTGTCGAAATATCCTTGTGACATGAAGCACCATACTGGTTCTTACATATCTGTGGAAATATTCTTGTGTCATGAAGCACCATATTGGTTCTTACATATCTGTGGCAATATTATTGTGACATGTAGCACCACACTGGTTCTTACATACCTGTAATTGTCGAAATATCCTTGTGACGTGTAGCACCATACTGGTTCTTACATACCTGTAAGTGTGGAAATATCCTTATGACATGAAGCACCACACTGGTTCTTACATACCTGTAAGTGTCGAAATATCCTTGTGTCATTTAGCACCATACTGGTTCTTACATACCTGTAAGTGTGGAAATATCCTTGTGTCATGTAGCACCATACTGGTTCTTACATACCTGTAAGTGTGGCAATATCCTTGTGACATGTAGCACCATACTGGTTCTTACATACCTGTAAGTGTGGAAATATCCTTGTGTCATGTAGCACCATACTGGTTCTTACATACCTGTAAGTGTGGCAATATCCTTGTGACATGTAGCACCACACTGGTTCTTACATACCTGTAAGTGTAGAAATATCCTTGTGACATGTAGCACCATACTGGTTCTTACATACCTGTAAGTGTAGAAATATCCTTGTGACATGAAGCACCATACTGGTTCTTACATACCTGTAAGTGTGGAAATATCCTTGTGACATGAAGCACCATACTGGTTCTTACATACCTGTAAGTGTGGAAATATCCTTGTGACATGAAGCACCAACTGGTTCTTACATACCTGTAAGTGTGGAAATATCCTTGTGTCATGTAGCACCATACTGGTTCTTACATACCTGCAAGTGTGGAAATATCCTTGTGACATGAAGCACCATACTGGTTCTTACATACCTGTAAGTGTGGAAATATCCTTGTGTCATGTAGCACCATACTGGTTCTTACATACCTGCAAGTGTAGAAATATCCTTGTGACATGAAGCACCATACTGGTTCTTACATATCTGTGGCAATATTATTGTGACATGTAGCACCACACTGGTTCTTACATACCTGTAAGTGTGGCAACATCCTTGTTACATGTAGCACCATACTGGTTCTTACATACCTGCAAGTGTGGAAATATCCTTGTGTCATTTAGCACCATACTGGTTCTTACATACCTGTAAGTGTGGCAATATCCTTGTGACATGTAGCACCATACTGGTTCTTACATACCTGTAAGTGTGGCAATATCCTTGTGACATGTAGCACCATACTGTTCTTACATACCTGTAAGTGTGGCAATATCCTTGTGACGTAGCACCATACTGGTTCTTACATACCTCTAAGTGTGGCAAAATCCTTGAGACATGTAGCACCATACTGGTTCTTACATACCTGTAAGTGTGGTAATATCCTTGTGACATGTAGCACCATACTGTTCTTACATACCTGTAAGTGTGGCAATATCCTTGTGACATGTAGCACCATACTGGTTCTTACATACATGTGAGTGTATAAATATCCTTGTGACATGTAGCACGATACTGGTTCTTACATACCTGTAAGTGTGGCAATATCCTTGTGACATGTAGCACCATGCTGGTTCTTACATACATGTAAGTGTGGCAATATCCTTGTGACATGTAGCACCATACTGGTTCTTACATAGCTGTAAGTGTAGAAATATCCTTGTGACATGTAGCACCATACTGTTCTTACATACCTGTAAGTGTGGCAATATCCTTGTGACATGTAGCACCATACTGGTTCTTACATACCTGTAAGTGTATAAATATCCTTGTGACATGTAGCACGATACTGGTTCTTACATACCTGTAAGTGTGGCAATATCCTTGTGACATGTAGCACCATACTGGTTCTTACATACATGTAAGTGTGGCAATATCCTTGTGACATGTAGCACCACACTGTTCTTACATAGCTGTAAGTGTAGAAATATCCTTGTGACATGTAGCACCATACTGGTTCGTACATACCTGTAAGTGTAGAAATATCCTTGTGACATGTAGCACCACACTGGTTCTTACATACCTGTAAGTGTGGCAACATCCTTGTTACATGTAGCACCATACTGGTTCTTACATACCTGTAAGTGTGGCAATATCCTTGTGACATGTAGCACCATACTGGTTCTTACATACCTGTAAGTGTGGCAATATCCTTGTGACATGTAGCACCATACTGGTTCTTACATACATGTAAGTGTGGCAATATCCTTGTGACGTAGCACCATATTGGTTCTTACATACCTCTAAGTGTGGCAAAATCCTTGAGACATGTAGCACCATACTGGTTCTTACATACCTGTAAGTGTGGCAATATCCTTGTGACATGTAGCACCATACTGTTCTTACATACCTGTAAGTGTGGCAATATCCTTGTGACATGTAGCACCATACTGGTTCTTACATACCTGTAAGTGTGGCAATATCCTTGTGACATGTAGCACCATACTGGTTCTTACATACCTGTAAGTGTGGCAATATCCTTGTGACATGTAGCACCATACTGGTTCTTACATACCTGTAAGTGTGGCAATATCCTTGTGACATGTAGCACCATACTGGTTCTTACATACCTGTAAGTGTGGCAATATCCTTGTGACGTGTAGCACCATACTGGTTCTTACATACCTGTAAGTGTGGAAATATCCTTGTGACATGAAGCACCATACTGGTTCTTACATATCTGTGGCAATATTATTGTGACATGTAGCACCATACTGGTTCTTACATACCTGTAAGTGTAGAAATATCCTTGTGACATGTAGCACCACACTGGTTCTTACATACCTGTAAGTGTGGCAACATCCTTGTTACATGTAGCACCATACTGGTTCTTACATACCTGTAAGTGTGGCAATATCCTTGTGACATGTAGCACCATACTGTTCTTACATACCTGTAAGTGTGGCAATATCCTTGTGACATGTAGCACCATACTGGTTCTTACATACCTGTAAGTGTGGCAACATCCTTGTTACATGTAGCACCATACTGGTTCTTACATACCTGTAAGTGTGGAAATACCCTTGTGTCATGTAGCACCATACCGGTTCTTACATACCTGTAAGTGTAGAAATATCCTTGTGACATGAAGCACCATACTGGTTCTTACATACCTGTAAGTGTAGAAATATCCTTGTGACATGTAGCACCACACTGGTTCTTACATACCTGTAAGTGTGGCAACATCCTTGTTACATGTAGCACCATACTGGTTCTTACATACCTGTAAGTGTGGAAATATCCTTGTGACATGAAGCACCATACTGGTTCTTACATATCTGTGGCAATATTATTGTGACATGTAGCACCATACTGGTTCTTACATACATGTAAGTGTGGAAATATCCTTGTGTCATGTAGCACCATACTGGTTCTTACAGATTTTGGGTTCAAAAATATTTATTGAAGAAATGTAATTTACATTACGTTATATAACACATGGACCGGATTTCGCTGAAAACATGTATACATCATCTCTTTATGTAATGATACGGCTGCCATTAGTGTGGCATTAATATCTAGCAGTGTCTCGCATTTACATAATACTTAAAGTAGTAATACAAATTTGAATGTTGTCCTTCGCCTCTCACCGCTGCGGGTTCGAATCCCACTGGGAGCTCGACTTGTAAGTGGGGAAGTGTCGATTCTTAGGGATGGCGGAAGGTGTACAGTACTGGTTCTACCTAGGAAAAGTGAGTGGTCTGCCTCCACCACAAAAAAAAAATAGACCGTCATATGTAACCTTAAATGTGTTGAAAATGACGTAAAACACCATACAAACAAACAAAAAAAATGTGTCCTGGGTAGACCAGGTCCAGATCATGTTATTAAATTTTTTCAAAGTTAATTTGCCAGATAAAGCGTAATTTTAATCTGTGGATTTATGATGACACTATCCCCATCTTATAATAAACTATGTTAATAAACTATGTGGCTGGTGTGGCCAAGTGGCTGGTGTTGCCCAATGGATTGTGCGGCAGACTTAAGTTCTGGAGGACCCGGGTTTAAGCCTAGCCAGTGCCACTGAGTGTCCTCAGTGTGTTCTTGTGCTGCAAGCATGTTCTCTTGGCTTCGTCCGTCGGACGGGGACTTAAACTGGGCGATCTTGTTTATGGGAATCTATCCTCCGAACAATTAAAAAAACATATGAATCCAGTTTTATAACAAATACACGAATCTTCCATTAGCCATTTTTGTCTCGACGTGGCAAACCACTCATTAAGAGAAGGGCAGGTTACCCTCAGTAAGAGAAGGGCAGGTTACCACTCAGTAAGAGAAGGACAGGTTACCATTTATGTTCGATTTTCTGTGGTCAGGTAAACCAGATAAAATAAAACGTAATGTGATGATGAACACTGTTGAAGAAGGTGGATTAAAGATCCCACATATTAAATCACTTAGTCACTCACTTAAATTATCTTGGATACAAAAGATTTTAGACCCTGACAAATTCGCACCGTGGAAAACGCTTATTTTAAACGATTTAGAAAAATATGGTGGATACAGAGTATGGCATTTTCATAAAGAAGGGCTCATAAAAGTTGGTAATGAAATGAATAGCTTTTGGAAAAATGTATTCCAGTCTTGGGCGCTAATACGGGAAAATGGCGTTAATACAGTAGAAGATATTCTATCGGAGCCACTCTTTCACAACCCAAATATAAAAATTAACAACAGAACGGTATTTTATAAAGACTTAAAAAAGATATATTTTTCATAAATAACATTGTTGATGACAATTGTATGTTTTTATCTTTTGAAATTTTACTGCAAAATATGACATTAACATACTTTTTTTAATTTATGCAGGATTAGTTAGTGCAATTCCAGCTGATTGGAAAGCACGCATGAGAAATAATAATAAGATCGAAAATCCAATAAATAAAAATGTTAGTAAACTTAAAACAGCTAAAAAGGTAAATAACATAGTCTACCCTCAATTTTTGAAGTCAGTAGTTGAAATTGCAAATAATTTTCAAATGAAATGGCAAACAGATTTGGAATGCGCATTGACTAGTGAAGATTGGGCAATTCTATATACGCAACCTTTCCGTATAACAGAAGACTCATATCTTCAATCCTTACAATTTAGAATTAGTCATCAAATTATTTTCACAAATGCAAGATTATATAAATGTGGAATGTCTGAAAAGAAACTTTGCACATTTTGTAATAATTCCAAAGAAACATTGTTGCATTTATTTTATGAATGTATGTCTTAATAAAGTTGTTTAGTGATTTACATGAAAAATGCAGTATTTTAATAGAATTAAAACCGGAGTCCATTTGTCTTGGCACACCATGCTCAACAGATATTGAATATATTTTGTATCTAGTTGTGCTCATCTATAAGATGTATGTCTATTCTTGCAAACTGAGAAAATGTCTACCTAACTATACAATATTTTTAGAACAAGTGAAAAGTTGACAGCTATGGAACTATTCTCAACATATATGTACCCATTATACAAATCTAATACAATTAAATCAAGGTGGAATGCAGTTCAAAATATGTTGTGATATAAGCTGTGTAAAATGTGTGTGATACATTAGTTCTAATGTTTTTAATTTACAACTGGAAGTAAGTTAAATCCATTTCACATATTTAATGAAGTTATAATTTACTATAGGAGCAGGTAGACTATAATGCATCCATATATGTATGGTATATAATGTTTGTACACTTGATATTTAAATAAAATGTTACAAAAAAAAAAAGGTTACCATTCAGTAAGAGAATGGCAGGTTGCCACTCAGAGAAGGGCAGGTTGCCACTCAGTAAGAGAAGAGCAGTTTCATGAATTTCTGTGTATCAATCCCATCTCTCTGGGCGGCTCTAAATAACTTACGATGTGTTGATGAGCTGTGAGACAACATTCATGGTTTACTTAAGACAAAGATTACTAACAAAAGCCAACAAAATGTTTACTTGTAGGATCTATACCTGAACGCTGGTGGTGTGACAGTGTCATATTTCGAGTGGCTCAAAAACCTGAACCATGTGAGCTATGGTCGACTAACCTTCAAGTATGAGAAGGACTCCAACTACTACCTTCTAGGTAAGTTGTTACCATTTAGGTAAGTTGTTACCTTTTAGGTAAGTTGTTATCTTGTTATCTTTAAGGTAAGTTGTTATCTTCTAGGTAAGTTGTTGTCTTCTATGTAAGTTGTTGTCTTCTAGGTAATTTGTTATCTTCTATGTAAGTTGTTATCTTCTAGGTAAGTTGTTGTCTTCTATGTAAGTTATTATATTTAAGATAAGTTGTTATCTTCTAGGTAAGTTGTTACCTTCTAGGTAAGTTGTTGCATTCTAGGTAAGTTGTCATATTCTATGTAAGTTGTTATCTTCTAGGTAAGTTGTTACCTTCTAGATTAGTTGTTACCTTTTAGGTAAGTTGTTATCTTCTAGGTAAGTTGTTACCTTCTATGAAAGTTGTTATCTTCTAGGTAAGTTGTTATCTTCTAGGTAAGTTGTTACCTTCTAGGTTAGATGTTATCTTCTATATAAGTTGTTACCTTCTAGGTAAGTTGTTATCTTCTAGGTAAGTTGTTATCTTCTATGTAAGGTGTTATTTTCTAGGTAAGTTGTTATAGATCTTCTAGGTAATTTGTTACCTTCTATGTTAGTTGTTACCTTCTAGGTAAGTTGTTACCTTCTAGGTAAGTTGTTGCCTTCTAGGTTAGTTGTTATCTTCTATGTCAGTTGTTATCTTCTATGTAAGTTGTTATTTTCTACGTAAGTTGTTATCTTCTATGTAAGTTGTTATTTTCTAGGTAAGTTGTTATCTTCTATGTAAGTTGTTATCTTCTAGCTGCTTAGTCCCTAACAAACTAGACTATGTTGCGCAGATAAGCATTTATTTATCCTCGCTGTATAGTCCTGGGCATTTTTAGCGAACTGACCTCAATTTTAAGTCTCGTCAAAAAGATTGGTCAAGTGTGAACTTCTTTTTTAAGTATTTTGAGAATTAATCCAAATACGATCCTGACTGGGATAGAACGCACGATCCCTGGATTACTAAATGGAGGTACTAACTATTACACCAAGGTGACACCCAACTAGACTATGACAAATAATTGAACAAATACGTTTCAATTTGGCGTGGAGAATGAACACATCCATAACTGAAAATTAACTGTTAAACTCTGGGAATGTCAGAAATGTTGTGTCAAATAAATGTACATTACTGGGGGAACCATTAAGGTGAGAAATGTTGTGTTGGTATCAAACATCCATACCTAATGATCAGATTACCATATTTTGTACAAGGTTTCATTGTCAATTTCAAGCAAATAAAATGAATACCTATGTTTTTGCATCTGGTACCTATTTAATAATTAATATTTTTGTTTACAGAGAGTGTACAGAAATCTCTAGAGCGTAAGTTTGGTAAGAACGGTGGAGCCATCCCCATCACCCCATCAGAGGGATTCGAGGAGAGAATTGCTGTAAGTTCAATCATTTTTAGCTTGACTGATCAAAGATCAGCAAATATGCCATGGTGAGGCATCTTCTTCCGTCCGTCCGTCCGTCCGTCAGTCCGTCTGTAAACTTTTTTGTGGCGACTACTCCGCTGAAACTACTCGACGGATTTTCGGACGGAAATTCAAGATGGCTGCCACGGCGAAAATAGATTTTAAACAAGAAATATCACTGTAAGTGATAAATGCCCCCGAAGTGTCCTTTGACCTCTAAGTATGACCTTGGAGCCATGGACCTGGATTTGTGGACGACACCTCATTTGGTTGTGGTGAGCACTTGTGCCAAGTTATTTGAAAATGCGTCCAGGCATGCAAAAGTTATTGACCGGACACAAATTGACCTTTGACCTCTAAATGTGACCTTGACCTTGGGGCCACAGACCTGGATTTTGTGCGCGACACATCGTCTTGTTGTGCCAAGTTTTTTGAAAATCCGTCCATGAATGCCAGAGTTATTGACCGGACACAATTTGACTTTTGACCTCCAAGTGTGACCTTGACCTTGAAGACCTGGGTTTTGCGCGCAACACATCGTCTTGTTATGGTGATCACTTGTGCCAAGTTATTTAAAAATCCCTGCAGGGGTTGTGACGTTACGGTCCGGACACGAAATTGCGTACCTGTTTTTGAACTATGAACTTCAAATGTGACCTTGACCGTTGAGGTACGAACTTGGGTTTTGCGTGCGACACATCATCTTGTTATGGTGATCACTTGTGCCAAGTAATTTAAAAATCTCGGGGGCATAAAAATGTGTGATTTTTTTTGTGGTGACTACTTCACAAAAAACGTAACAGATACTGATTTGGAACCTTTACCAAAATGACTGGCACGACATGTAGTTGATCCTAACCAAAATTCATTTTAATTAAATGTCAAACTTGGCTGCCAGCGGCCATCTTTGTTTACATAGAGTTATATAGGAAAACTTGTGGCGACTTCTCCTCTGAAACTACTGTACAGATATTCATGAAACTTGACATGTTGCTCTTGATGTCTAGTTGATCCTAGCAAAAATTCAGGTCTGCCGGAAATTCAAGATGGCCACCACGGCTAAAAATAGATTCTAAAAATGTGATTATGTGGCGACTACTTCTCAAAAACCGTAACTGATATTGATTTGGAACCTTTACCAAAATGACTGGCACGACATGTAGATAATCCTAACCAAAGTTCATTTTGATTGGATGTCAAACATGTCTGCGAGCGGCCATCTTTGTTTACATAGAGTTATATAGGAAAACTTGCGGCGACTACTCCTCTGAAACTACTGTACGGATTTTCATGAAAATTGACAGGAATGTTGCTCGAAATTCAAGATGGCCACCACGGCTAAAAACAGATTTTAAAAAATGTGATTTTGTGGCGACTACTTCTCAAAAACCGTATGTGATACTGATTTTACCAAAATGACTGGCACGACATGTAGTTGATCTTAACCAAAGTTAATTTTGATGTCAAACATGGCTGCCAGCGGCCATCTTTGTTTACATAGAGTTATATAGGAAAAACTTGTGGCGACTACTCCTCTGAAACTACTATGAAATTTCATGGAACTTGACAGGAATGTTTATCTTGATGTCTAGTTGATCCTAGCAAGCTTTTAGGGCGGTAGGAAATTCAAGATAGCCGCCACTGCTAAAAATAGATTTTAAAAATGAGACTTTGTGGTGACTACTTCCCAAAAACCGTAAGTGATATTGAATTGGAACCTTTACCAAAATGACTGGTGCGACGCGTACTTGGTCATAACTAAGATTCATTTTGGTTCGATGTCAAACATGGCTGCCAACGGCCATCTTTGTTTACATAGAGTTATTAGCTCTACTGATCAGAGATCAGCAGAGCTTATGCCGTGGTGCGGTGTCCGTCCGTCTGTCCGTCCGTTAACTTTTTTTTTGTAGCGACTACTCCTCTGAAACTACTGAATGGATTTTCATGAAACTTTACAGAAATGTTGCCCATGAAGTCTAGTTGATCCTAGCAAAAATTCATGTAGATGTGAAATCCAAGATGGCCGCCAAATCTAAAAATAGGTTTTTAAAAAACAAGTTTGTAGCGACTACTTCTTGAAAACTCTAAGGGATATTGCTATGGGACTTTTTCTAAAATGATCAGCATGACATGATGTTGGTCCTTGTCGAAAATCGTTTTGATTCGACGTTAAACATGGCTGCCAGCGGCCATCTTTGTTTACATAGAGTTATATAATGAAAACTTGTAGCGACTACTCCTCTGAAACTACTTGACGGATTTTCATGAAACTTCACAGGAATGTTGCTCTTGATGTCTAATTGATCCTAGCAAAATTTCAGGTCGGCCGAAAATTCAAGATGGCTGCCACGGCTAAAAATAGATTTTTAAAAAATAAGTTTGTAGCGACTACTTCTTGAAAACTATAAGAGATATTGATATATGACTTTTTCTAAAATGATCAGGATGACATGATGTTGGTCCTTGTCGAAAATCGTTTTGATTCGACGTTAAACATGGCTGCCAGCGGCCATCTTTGTTTACATAGAGTTATATAATGAAAACTTGTAGCGACTACTCCTCTGAAACTACTGACGGATTTTCATGAAACTTCACAGGAATGTTGCTCTTGATGTCTAATTGATCCTAGCAAAATTTCAGGTCGGCCGGAAATTCAAGATGGCCGCCACGGCTAAAAATAGATTTTTAAAAATAAGTTTGTAGCGACTACTTCTTGAAAACTATAAGAGATATTGATATGGGACTTTTTCTAAAATGATCAGCATGACATGATGGTTATCCGAGTCGAACATTATTTTGATTCGACGTTAAACATGGCTGCCAGTGGCCATCTTTGTTTACATAGAGTTATATATTGAAAACTTGTAGCGACTACTCCTCTGAAACTACTTGACGGATTTTCATGAAACTTCACAGGAATGTTGCTCTTGATGTCTTATTGATCCTAGCAAAATTTCAGATCGGCCAGAAATTCAAGATGGCCGCCACAGCTAAAAATAGATTTAAAAAAAATAAGTTTGTAGCGACTACTTCTTGAAAACTATAAGTGATATTGATATGGGACTTTTTCTAAAATTATCAGCATGACATGATGGTTATCCGAGTCGAACATTATATTGATTCAATGTTAAACATGGCTGTCAGCGGCCATCTTTGTTTACATAGAGTTATATAATGAAAACTTGTAGCGACTACTCCTCTGAAACTACCTGACGGATTTTCATGAAACTTCACAGGAATGTTGCTCTTGATGTCTAATTGATCCTAGCAAAATGTCAGGTCGGCCGGAAATTCAAGATGGCCGCCACTGCTAAAAATAGATTTTCAAAAAACAAGTTTGTAGCGACTTCTTCCTGAAAACAAAATCAATCAGTAGAGCTTCAAGGTCATTGACCTCTTGTATATGAAAAACTTGTGGTGACTACTCCTCTGAAACTACTGGACAGATTTTCATGAAACTTGACAGGAATGTTACACTTGTAGTCTAGCTAATCAGAGCAAAATTTGAGGTCAGCCGGAAATTCAAGATGGCCACCACGACTAAAAATAGTTTTTAAAATATTGATTTTGTGGAGACTACTTCTCAAAAACCGTAAGTGATATTGATTTGGAACCTTTACCAAAATGACTAGCATGACATGCAGTTGATCCTAACCAAAGTTCATTTGATTTGGATGTCAAACATGGCCGCCAACGGCCATCTCTGTTTACATAGAATTATATAGGAAAAACTTGTAGCAATTTTAAAAATGCGATTTTGTGGTGACTACTTCTCAAAAAACATAAGTGATATTGATTTGGAACCTTTACCAAAATGACTGCCGTGACATGAAGTTGATCCTAACCAAAGTTCATTTTGATTTGGATGTCAAACATGGACACCAGTGGCCATCTTTGTTCACATAGAGTTATATAGGAAAACTTGTGGCGACTACTCCTCTGAGACTACTTGAAGGATTTTCATGAAACTTAACAGAAATGTTGCTCTGGTTGTCTAGGTGATCTTAGCAAAAGATGGCCACCATGGCTAAAAATTTATTTTTAAAAAACAAATTTGTATCGACTACTTCTTGAAAACTATATATAGTGATAATGATATGGGACTTTTTCTAAAATGATCAGCATGACATGATGTTAGTCCTTGTTGCAAATTATTTTGATTCAACATTAAACATGGCTGCCAGCAGCCATCTTTGTTTACATAGAGTTTTATAGTAAAAATGTGTAGCGACTACTCCTCTGAAACTACTTGACAGGTTTTCATGAAACTTCACAGGAATGCTGATCTAGCTATCAAAACCTATCAGTAGAGCTTCAAGGTCATTGACCTCTTGTTATTTCATACGATTTGTTCGACTGTTGGAAATGCGTTTTAATAATTTAATCAAAAACAAATTAATTTGTGTCGATAGATTATTACCCAGGATGCCGCAGGTTTAGTAATTGTGTTAATAGATTATTACCCGGGTTACTTTAGGTTTTATAATCGTGTTTTGTTGCAAAACCTACGGTACCTCAGGTTTAATTGTCGTGTTTATAAATTATTAATCAGGATATCACAGGTTTAATAACCCCATTTTTAATCATTACCCAGGGTGCCTCAGAGAAGGACATCGTACACTCTGGTCTGGAGTACACCATGGAGAGATCAGCGAGGGTAAGTAATGGAAACTCTATACAAAATCAATCATGTCTGGCTCTTTCTCTCTCTTCTCTGGTCATCGTAATCCATTTGAAGCAGTCTTCACAGTTTGTTTGTTTCAGTGTTTGTTACATGATACAGTTTTATTCGTTGAAGTCGAGACATTTCTTGATATTGCATAATATTACCAATTTCAAATGTTTTATATTACACTGTCATACCAAGCATGATGAAACATTTCTGTTGCATGCTGGAAGTTGCGTAAGTCACATATTTATAACAAATAATCTGATTTATTACATTTCTGTGAGTGAAAGATTGGGATTTCTCAGTGAATGAATAATCGCTAAATATTAATAACTATGAATATACCAACTCAGAACTCAAAAATAACTAACTGTGATGTCATTGAGTCATGATGTCAATACAGTGTTGCTGACGTCGACGTCATCCGCCGATGACGTTCAATAAAGCAAATAATTTCGGTTAAAATCATACATAAACTGATTTAAAATGTAATAAACAATTTATTTAACTTCTGGGTTCGATTATAGCTCACTTCTTCACTCGATGGTAGGCGTGATTTTTTTTCACACCACGTCTACCATCTCATGAAGGATTTCCCTATAATCAATCCCAGCAGTTAAATAATCTCTATATCATAATACTGCTATTGTGGGCAAATGCTGTTTATCCTGGTTATTATCAAGTATAAACATATTTTGCAGAACATCATGCGAACGGCCATGAAATACAACCTGGGCTTAGATCTACGTACTGCTGCTTACATCACCGCCATCGAGAAGATCTTCAAGGTCTACCTGGATGCCGGTCTCACCTTCGCGTGAGCGGTATAGCTGGACTTTGTTACACTTCACTGGGTTATCATTATGACAAACTTGTCTGTTTCAAATGACAAAGTCATCTGCTTAAATTGTTGTGTTTTCACATTAAGTTTATTTTACCAATTTGATGAAAACTATGTACTGCTTCATTAATTGCATATGTCAGTGGAATTTGATAAGGCCACATAAAAAAATATGTGTGGTTCAGGTAACCCGACCGACCCTATTTTGGGGCCGACCCTAAAACTTTTTATGCAATAATTTAAAAAAATAAAAAAAATAAACTAGGTATAGTAATTTAACATAATTTAACATATTAAATTCATTATCAGAATTGAATTTATTATTGAGAAAAACAACAACAAAAAAACTACCTACCTACCCTGGTTTTTTTTGCCAGTGTTACCTGAACCACACATATTATCTTGTTTGGCCTAACGGAGAGGTGCGATCATGAGGAATTCTTTCACAAACATGATAATCAAGTAAAAAAAGCAAACGCACCTTCCATCGAATGAAAGAATTCCTGATCCACCCATTAAATCTGTTTTTAATCCAGTATGTGACATTTTCTTGTGTTAAAAACTGTAGTTCTGACCAATTGGTGTATATTTCATAAATTCTATAAATAAACTTAGCGTTCAGTTTTAGTTTAATCCTTTCCGACTTTGTTAACAGATGTGTGTGATAATGAATTTTCTTCCTATAACAAGTGCGTGGTAATGATAATAATTTCTTCGTATAAGAAATTGCTGTATTTCACTATAAATATAAATGTAAAATATAAATGTAATAAATTGTTTTAATTATATCAAATACCTTTTGATTGAGAAATTGTTATTGCTGTTTTCCCCATTAGAACTTAAAGGGAATGTAGCGACACAGCCAAACAAGCTCTATTATTGAGAGTTCTGAATAACTTGGAAAAAGGTGAAAGAATTATAAAAATCGGATGATAAACGAAACAGATCATTTAAATGTTGTTCTAAAATGAATATGGGAGCTGCCATTTTGAGAACTATGACATCATAGTTCCATATTACCATATATGGAATATTGATAAATATCATTTAAAACGAAGAAAATCAATGCAAATGAATCTAATTTTTTTTAAGGGTCATATAAAGCATTATTGCCATTAAGTATTACATATTTTTCATAAAGCTGCTTTAATTTTTTCCCTATATCAGTAAATGTTTATATTTATAAATATTCCATATATGGTCATTTAGAACCGTGATGTCATAGCTCTCAAAATGGCCGCTTCCATATCCGTTTCAACAGAAACTTCAAATGATCATATCTTCTTTGTTTATCATCCGATTTTGATCATTCTTTCAACCTTATTCAAATTTTTCAGAACTCTCAATAATAAAAATGGTTTGGCTGTGTCGCTACATTCCCTTTAATATGCATTGTTTTAATTCTATCACATTTTGTTCATCCTGTTGGCGCCATATAACATTTTTCTGTGTCCGTGCACCTTAAAACCCCAAATCAACTCAATACAGCAGTTGGTTGAATGCCTGTCGATTATTCTTATTGTTCTCCGCGTTAGCTCTTCATGCGGCCCCGTCCGTCGGATGGGGACGTAAACCGGGCGGTCCCGTGTATCGGTCTATCCTCCGAGCACGTTACAGAACCATAGGAATCTGTTTGATAATAAGAGTAGTGCAGGTTCCCGGATTTCTATGTATCCTTCCCCTCTCTCTGGGGCGGCTCTAAATAACCTATACTGTGTTGATGAGCCGTTAAACAATTCAATTCAATTCTTCATGCGGCCAGATAATGATTGAGAGAATGTCCTGTATTCCAATAATTGGTCCACCTTTTACGATTTTAAATAATTAATCTTTACATTGGATGAATCTCTTTATATTTGATATTTTTGAGGGAAAAAACGAGTGAACATTTTTAATTACAAATATTAAATTATTATTTCATTTGATTTAGAATTTAATCAACTTGTATATGTGTGTGTGTGTGTGTGTGATATACCATATGCATGTGATCGTGTGTGTATGTGTGTATGTGTGATATACCATATGCATGTGACCGTGTGTGTATGTATGT
Organism: Cyrtodaria siliqua; assembly: GCA_037043455.1. Classification (NCBI taxonomy): domain Eukaryota; kingdom Metazoa; phylum Mollusca; class Bivalvia; order Adapedonta; family Hiatellidae; genus Cyrtodaria; species Cyrtodaria siliqua. Next base: position 167,420 of record JAWPHD010003766.1, read on the forward strand.
ATGTGTGATATACCATATGCATGTGATCGTGTGTGTATGTGTGATATACCATATGCCTGTGATCGTGTATGTGTGTATGTGTGATATACCATATGCATGTGATACCGTGTAAGTGCGTATGTATGCACTGTATCTTATATATGTGTGTGTGTGTGATGTGTGTGCAGGCACTATACCTTGTACATATACATATGTGATGTACCGTATGACACTATTTTTGTAGTATCACTTTATGGTATGCGTTTTGTACACCAAATAGTTCCTTCATAGAATTTTGTTTCTTCTGTTTTTCTTTACGGTCTCATTTTTTGGAGGCCTATTTATTCTCCCCATCCAATGATGTACAAGGGGTCGAGGAGGACCATCCCCTCGTACACCTTACAATATTTACATTATACTCGCTCACTAGTTTACTATAGATTACCACTACTTTATAGAACATAATGTCAAAAATTAATCTTTAAATAGCAAATTTCTAAGTATTTTTATTTGGTTGTGAGTTTTTATGGTTTCGTTAACAAATTTACATACACACTTATTTAAGCAAAAAAATATAATAATAATAATATGACTAAAAATTGTAGGTGGGGGTAGAGGTGGGAGGATGAGATGGGGGTTGAGGGTTGAGGATATGTCTTTGGCATTAGTATCTGGCATTATATTCAGCAAAAATAATAAATCTGGGTCTCGTTTTTCTGACCCATCTAAAAATGAAGTTGTGTCATCAGCAAATTGTGTTAACTTGTATTCTTTATTGTTTATTTTAATGCCTTGTATCTTGTTATTATGCCTAATGTTTATAGCTAATATTTCCGCGCATTAAATGAATATATAAGGGGACGGGATCGCCTTGCCTACAGCCTCGTGCAATACTGAAAAAGGCTTACAAATTACCTTCTTGACTAACAGACAACTGAGCATTTTTATAGAACAGAGTTATCCATGCTTGTATTGATGGACCAAAATTAAAGAACTTCAGTACTTTTTGTATAAAGGACCATGACAAAGAATCAAAGGCTTTTTCAAAATCAACAAGTAGAAGTAATCCTGGTATATGTTTTTCTTCTAAATAATGCATTATGTCATATGTCAGTCTTGTATTTTCGTCCAAAAAACGACCTGCTAAAAATCCTTTTATCTCTGTTAATAAGCTTATATAATACAGTTTTTATTCTATTAGCTACAGAGGCAGACGCCATTTTATATACAGTATTTAAAAGAGAAATAGGTCTGTAGTTCTTTAAAAAATATCTATCCCTGTAATTCTTTTGGTTTTAGGGCGACTCATAGACACTTGTAGTTGTATCACAATCAACTAGTGCACCATTTTTCTGCACAACTATTAAATATAAAGTAGTTATTTGATTATTATTTTGGTGAATTTCATGTCGACAGTATAGCATTTTAAAAATCGTATTGGACCTGAAATTTTCGTATGGTCTTATTTTTAGTGAATACAATTTGAAAAAGTTATTTTTTTTCAAAAGAATTATTCAATTAAAAGAAAAAGAAAGTTTAATATATTCCAAAGGTTGATAAATAATACTTAGTATTCTCAGATAAGAGTTGCCAGTTTTACAATGTCTCAAATTACCTGCATGTTTGTGCATCAAAGTAATGTCAGAAACATTTACTGAACAAAAAAAGAAACTTCCGCTGATGTTGATTGTCTAGACAGCAAAACAGGAAATTAATAATGTTTTAAGAATAATCAGATAGACCGCCAACAATAGTCCATACAAAGATGTTTTTGAAAAGTCCAGTAACAAAGGGAGTTAGCCCCCTTTTTCTTAAAACATGCATATTGGCCACAAAAACAAATTAAATCTACGAAAGTTATCGAAATTTGTCCTAGACAATATTCTCCATATGTTCATTACTAAAAAATCACACAAAAACATAACACAGATTGTGTAGATGGCAGCTTTTTTATTAACAATCATCAAATTACCTCCCTTTAACATTCCGTATCATCCATAAAAGAATATTGCTTGGCGATTTTGAAACTGTTTAATATGATATTTAGTACTCACTTGAGTGTGCTTACAGACATCAACATTGTTTTATTAAAATGCTGTTGAAGCTTTTATACGCCCTCAAATACTGGCCTATGGAAATTCCAGCAAAAAAGTCGGACGTTTATTTTTTTGTTCAGTATATAACCAGAACTGTGTATATATGATCTTAAATTGTTGTATTATCACCGCATTATAATTACAGCGTTTCTTGCTTGCTTTGGGTTATATACAGAGGGATTCATTTGTAGAAAATATCGTTAAATTACTGGCTTCCAGTTTATGTCCTACCTTATTATATAACCTATTTGTCATAATCAGAATAAGTCTGAGTGCCGCATCATGTCAGTTGGCAACCAGTTTCCGTGCAACAGTTACCTTGTGTATTCAAGTAATGTTGCTGAATTATAATCCAACACATCATGAGTGAAGCTATCAGTTTGGTATTGGGAGAATTTACTGGCTGGTTAATATACAAATAGTGAAGGTTGAACCTTAACCAAGATAAAGTGCATACAACACGAAAAAACAAACAAATGGCCGATTGAAAACCCAGACGGGTTTGGTTTATTAAAGATGCCCTATATTGTGTGCGCCAAAACCATGAGCAGCTAACACACACATTTTATTCCATTATACGTTTAACAGTTTCGACCTTCGACAGTGCATTTCATTTTGGCTTCTACGATGCTAAGGTTCTATTTCCCTTAATCGGTATATATTTGCAGCACTGTTTAAGAGTGTATATTGTGTATATATTTGCAGCACTGTTTAAGAGTGTATATTGTGAGCATTGGATTTTCATTTAAAGTTGCAAACGACAAACTTGAATAAACAAATTAAATAGTGGCATCCCGTTCGTTTTCTACATATTTACATATTATGAATAATTCTTGGAATATTTCAAACCAAACTGTGTATTATCCATTGTTGAGTATATTTCAAACCAAACTGCGTATTATCCATTGTTGAGTATATTTCAAACCAAACTGCGTATTATCCATTGTTGAGTATATTTCAAACCAAACTGCGTATTATCCATTGTTGAGTATATTTCAAACCAAACTGCGTATTATCCATTGTTGAGTATATTTCAAACCAAACTGCGTATTATCCATTGTTGAGTATATTTCAAACCAAACTGTGTATTATCCAGTGTTGAGTATATGGCACCAAACTGTGTATTGTCCAGTGTTGAGTATATGGCACCAAACTGTGTATTATCCAGTGTTGAGTATATGGCACCAAACTGTGTATTGTCCAGTGTTGAGTATATGGCACCAAACTGTGTATTATCCATTGTTGAGTATATTTCAAACCAAACTGCGTATTATCCATTGTTGAGTATATTTCAAACCAAACTGCGTATTATCCATTGTTGAGTATATTTCAAACCAAACTGTGTATTATCCAGTGTTGAGTATATGGCACCAAACTGTGTATTGTCCAGTGTTGAGTATATGGCACCAAACTGTGTATTATCCAGTGTTGAGTATATGGCACCAAACTGTGTATTGTCCAGTGTTGAGTATATGGCACCAAACTGTGTATTATCCATTGTTGAGTATATTTCAAACCAAACTGTGTATTATCCAGTGTTGAGTATATGGCACCAAACTGTGTATTGTCCAGTGTTGAGTATATGGCACCAAACTGTGTATTATCCAGTGTTGAGTATATGGCACCAAACTGTGTATTGTCCAGTGTTGAGTATATGGCACCAAACTGTGTATTGTCCAGTGTTGAGTATATGGCACCAAACTGTGTATTATCCAGTGTTGAGTATATGGCACCAAACTGTGTATTATCCAGAAACTGTGTATTATCCAGTGTTGAGTATATGGCACCAAACTGTGTATTATCCAGTGTTGAGTATATGGCACCAACTGTGTATTATCCAGTGTTGAGTATATGGCACCAATACAATATTTAAAGTAGCCATCCCGCCAACAACAGCCAAATGTTACAACATGAAGGCCGTTTCTAAACCTACTGACGACGAGGTATATACATTACATATTTTAAGAATCTAAACTCTGTAGACACAATATAAACGTCTTTAATATGTCAGGCCAGACTCCAAAACGAGAGGATCAAATTAAGAGTTGCCAACTAATTCATTTTACGCATATTCAATCATGGGTTTTTGAAGAACCCATAAATAAACCTTTACTTATTTATTATATGACTTGGAACACCTGGACAGTTTTGATAAAAGGTTTTGTAGTGTAATTTTGCCGTTATTTGGCGGGTTAGTTTCTTTAAAGCTAAGGTAAAATAATGAAGAAAAAGTAAACTGTAAATTGTATTATTTAATAATATGGAAGCAGCTGTAGTCCGAAAGATCCTGGATTAATAAATCGAGGTACTAATGGTAATGCTTGATAATTTCCTTCAAGATTGCCATATGTCCCTTTAATACTGGTACCGGTCATAGTAACATAGTCAACTAGTAGACCTAGAGTTGTATTACCGGTAATAGTAACATAGTCAACTAGTAGACCTAGAGTAACGGAATGAAAATTATATCAAAATAAATTGTTATTGCAGCATTTGGGCTGTGTTGTTTTTTGTGTACCACAACTAAGCCTCTTGTGTACCACAACTAAGCCTCTTTTGTACCACAACTAAGCCTCTTGTGTACCACAACTAAGCCTCTTGAATTTAAAGGGACGGGAGGCGATCTAGTAGAGTGGTTGGTGTCAACTCAGATACAAATGAGAACATAATGTGCTTCAGTTCCAAATGATTTTAATGTTGTTTAACGGCTCATCAACACAGTATAGGTTATTTAGAGCCGCCCCAGAGAGAGGGGAAGGATACATAGGAATCCGGGAACCTGCCCTACTCTTATTATCGGAGATTCCTACGGTTCTTTAACGTGCTCGGTGGATAGACCGATACACGGGACCGCCCGGTTTACGTCCCCATCCGACGGACGAGGCTAAGGGAAAGTGTCTTGCCCAAGAACACACCAACGAAACTCAGTGGCACCACGGAGGATTGCACCCGGGGCCTCCGGTTACAAATCCGCCGCGCTACTGACCGCCACGCCAGCCCTCAGAGTTTCAAATGAAATGTCCATATGCATAACACAGCCGAATGTCACCTTCCGAATAATTAATTATTACTAATGAACATGTTCGGTCTGTTAAGCTTAATGATTCGGTTGCATTTGTTTGCTAAGTCATTAATATTAATTTAAATGTAAATGACAAAAAAAAAGGAAAATCCAAATTTGTTTACCTACTACATGTATTTAATTATAAGCAAGTAGGTTTAAAGGGATAATGTCCGTAACCTTTAGCTTATAAAACACAAAATAATTATGCTGGTGAACATTACAGAACTACCATTATTGAATATTTAATAAATAGAAACAAAAGGTTTTGACATATCAATAGTGGTACAAAAAAAACAGAGAACTGCTAAGTGGGTTTGAACTCTAAGCCGACACTAAAATTGCACTCAGTAATAATAGACGAGCATGTAACCAACTGAGCTAGACAGGTAAGTGATGTAACACAAAACACAATATGATCACATAAGCAACAGAAATACACATTATGCGTTCCCAGCAATGTTTGCAAACAAAGAGTCCCAAGAGTTTTGAATGACTAAGAAACGTATATTGGCGATTATTCTGTTTACTAAATTATACACCCCTCACCCTAACCCCAATTTGGCTTCACTTTTTACTGCATTTTTTGCATTTTTATTTTTTCCGACACCCAACTCTGAATTATACGCACGGGCGTATAGGAGTATGCCCAGGTACGCCCCTGGAGGGAGTAAACTGGAGTTTTTTTTTTTGTTTTGAGTCTGAGTTCGAATCTCAGACTTGAGTCTGATTCTCAGACTCCAACATATTGATGAATTTTAGTCCTGGTAAAGTTTGGTAAATATCAGAGTGTCAACATGAAAAAAGACATTGGCCAGTAGAGCCAGTAAAACCTTTTTTTCTTCTTCAAATTCATGATTTTATTACTACAGACTTATTTGGGTCTATGCTCATGTTTTCATGTACACATTTAATTGAATAAACATCAGACAGTTATTTGGTAATGCCCAGTTTGCTTTACTTATTGGCAGTATCCCTTTAGTCAAATTGATACTGGATCAATACATCTGGGTGTGTATTTTAATTCCTGATAATCACTTCAAGATTGCTGTTTGTCCCTTTAAATAAAGCTTCATTCAAGAAAGTTTAGAAACATAACAACTAAATGGTATTTATTATGTACTTTTTTTAATATCACTCAATTTAAAACATTTATACAATCAAATTCCTTATTCATGTCCAATTCACATTTGATCATCTTGATTTACTGGAAGCTTTCTGTTCCACCTCATCATCCGAGTCTTCTGGCTGCGCTGGCTCTTCCTCTTCCACCTCGTGTATGACTTTGTGTCCCTCGACATATTGCTCAACTTTGAGATCAAACTTCTCCTCAGATGGCGGAGCTAGGAACGTGACTGTTTGAATAAGTGGTGCTGAAAAATAAATGTTTTTGAAATTTTCTCAAAGTTTATGTCAACAAGTTTTAAAATGTATTTTGTTCTACTAGAATTGATTGGCCTGTCACCTGGCACCATAAGATTAATAATAAAGTGTATGCCAGTCAAAGTATGTGTCGACCATGTTGTATAACTATGTTAGACACAACAAGAAAGAACAAGTGAAGTGGGGCGAACGGTGTGAATTCAACATCTAAGTAAAAAAGCCCCGTGTGGTTTCCGGGGGCCCCCGTTTGGTCACGGGGCAAAGAATACGGCCACTGCAGATCCCTTTGGAGGGGTAGGCAGAGGGGTAGAATCCCCCCAAATTCATGTTCATTTTATCATTTTTTGTTCATGTTCATTAAAGGTCTTCATCATGATCCCTGCATTGTTTCAGGTGCTATCTCCACTTATCAAAAGAGCAGTGGCAGGAAAACAATAAACGTGGCTCCAGCGTAAATGGAGTTTCTACGACAGAATTTGCAGCAACTCTGCAGTTCAGGGTGAGAAGGTTCTAGGCCCATTTTATCTCGATGTACATGGAAGATGAGCCTGGCATGTTCATGCCTGTTAGGCGCCATATAACCTTTTCATGTGTTGGTGCGCCTTAAAACCCCAATTCAATTCAACTAAATACATGACAGAGTTATGGTTCTTGTCATATAACATTGTGTAATGACAATGAACATGTGTGCCAAGCTTTCTGACCATTCTTTTTTGAGAAATGAGGAAAAACATTTACCAAATCTTTAACCACAACATCAAAATGCGTAGACGGATAGACGGAAATTGCCACAAACTATAAGCCTGTATTAGCTATGCAACCCGTCAAAGAAACGCACAAGAAGAACAGAGTGACATTTCTGCATGGAAGAAGAATAACAGAGTAACATTTCTGCATGGAAGATACCGAGTAACTTACCTAAATGTTGAGGTTTTAATGCAGATAATGAGTTAACCATGTAGGTGAAGTTTTCTTCTAGTTCTTCTAAATCTTGATGTAACTACAAAATAAACAAAAGGCAGTCTATACACCCTGCTGTGTGTCTATACACCCTGCTATGTGTCTATACACCCTGTGTCTATACACCCTGCTGTGTGTCTATACACCCTGCTATGTGTCTATACACCCTGTGTCTATACACCCTGCTGTGTGTCTATACACCCTGCTATGTGTCTATACACCCTGCTGTGAATTCTTGGCACAGGCGAGGATGCAACCACGCAGATACAGAGCTGTGTATGAAAATTCTGACAAGAAAATGAATAATGCATTTCAGAGTATTTTTAATGATTTGTTAGTATTGCAATCAACCAAGCGTAAAACGAAAAATGGTCCAGCTATGCCCCTGATTGGCATCCCTTTTATATTATTTCATCTCGTTTTCCAGCCCCTTGCATACAGAAAGTTACAACTCTGACAATCAGGGCCCCATTTTATGAAACAACTTACGACCATTTTGATCGTAAATGCTTCACTATAAATTACACTTGATTTCATTTCATTTTCTTATACATGTGATATTTCTGCCCTACGTGCACATAATTGTCTATATTGAATGCTTAGGCGAAAAAAAAGAAAGATTTTAAAATTTGAGACTTAATGTAAAATGTTAAATAAAACGGGGCCAACGGGGCCCAGACTGCATAAGGATGTTATTATCAATTTGTTCCTGTAAACATACAAACAAAACTGTTGACTATTTCAAGATCGGTCCCAATTAATCAAGAATACAAGAAAGGTGTTCCATAGAACACTTACGTTCCACAGAACACTTACGTCGCCTGCCATGTGCTTATGTGAGCAAAGACAATCCTACTATAAAGTTTGAAGATAGGGGGTGCAATCCTTCATGAATTGTGAAGCAGATTTTTTTTTAAATTGTAAAGTTTATGAAAAGGAGAATAATTCTGCATTGAATATCTGATAAGGAGAAACTAACGGTATAAATGTATAAAGTTTCATGACAATAGGTCAATATTTTGCTAAGTTATGAGCTAGGTTAAAGTTCTATGAAAAAGGACATAACTATGCTAAAATGAGTCATATTAATGACAATCCTTGGAGTAAGATGAATTGAATTGAATTGGATTTTATAGTCTCACCAACAGCTAAGGTCATATGGCGACTTTCCAGCTTCAACTGGTGGAGGAAGACCCCAGGTGCCCCTCCGGGCAATTTTCGTGCACGGGGGGGCACCTGGGTAGAACCACCGACGTTCCGCAAGCCAGCTGGATAGCTTCCTCACATAAAGATTCCTAGGCCCCTGAGGGATCGAACCTACAGCGGTGAGGGGCAAGTGATTTCGAGTCAGAGACGTTAACCACTCGGCCACGGACGCCCTTGGGGTAAGATGAAGATGTGTGTTTAGTTTCACAAACATATATATGTCAAGTAATTTTCAAGTTAAGGCCAGTTATGAGCTTGGTTAGGTTGCAGGTTAATGTATTATGAAAAGGGGCAGCCTCAAATACTTTTCAATTATGGCCAAGGTCAGGTTGCAGGTTAAAGTGTGATGGACAATGGATGACTACAGACAAAGTGATCCCCAAGTGTCTGCCATGCTATGCAGGCGACTCAATAAAACTAGGGTCTTTACCACCCTTCCTAATGTATTGTGATCCCTTCATCTGACCGCAACATTGTTGTATGAAGTATATTTTATAACAGAGGTATGGACAGAGACACCCCTGCATCACTAAGTTTTGTGTCCAGAGGCAATCTCTGGAAAGTTTAGTCCTTATAAAGTTGTGTTTTCAGAAGATGACCATACTCGACCAATGGTTATTTAACCTCTTATGTTATGTGATCATACCTGACCAGTGGGTATTTGGAATATTGTGTCATGTGATCATACCTGACCAATGAGTATTTAAACTCTTGTCATGTAATCATACCTGACCAATGAGTATGTTAACTCTTATGTCATGTGATCATATCTGACCAATGGGTACTTAAACTCTTATGTCATGTGATCATACCTGACCAATTGGTATTTGGACTCTTCCAACAGAATCTGCTTCCTTGTAGGATGCATATTTTACTCCATCAAGGTGCTTTTGTATCAGCTCTCCCAAATTTGTTGAAATCAAACCTTAAAAAGAAACAAGTGTACAGGTTTTTGAAAAGGTAAGTAAGGTTGATCACAGGAGAGAAAGCTTACTTTAGAGACCACAGTACATGGATCTCATTGCCTATTACAATGTACTAATAGTGTGCCCTCATGTGTGGAAAAGGAGAAAAAAACATAAAATCACACAAGTAATGTTTCTTAACGCGATATATTATATTTATGATATTGTGGAAAAGATCTTACTATTTCTGAAAGCAATGTGACATATACGCAATCGATGAAATGTGACATATATGCAATCGATGGAATGTGACATATATGCAATATAGGCAGTGTGAAATACACAATGTGACATATATGCAATATATGCAATGTGTCATGTATGCAATGAATACAATATAAGCAATGTGACATAAGCAATATACGCAAGGTGACATATACATAATGCAACATATATTCTATATATTGTGTAATGATCTCACTATTTCTGAAAGCAATATGCTTTGTTTGCTACTGACAATGAAGTAATTGTCACGAAAAAGGACGTTTTCGTTAGATATCTCAATGTAAGGTATTTTTAATTCTTGTCATAATTTCCATAAAATAAAGGTAACCAAAATATATGTGTAACAACTGAACGCTAACACTTCTGGCAGGGGTACCAAATCTTGAATGTTGTTAAGACTTGAAGCAATATAGTATATTGTGTAATGTTCTCACCATTTTTGAGAGTGGGCTGTTTGTCCCTGAGTATGGGTCGTATAAGGGTGATTTTGGCTGCCATGGTGGGGGTACACATCACGAAGTCTGTCTCTGCTAGATCATCCTTGTGTAACATTCCCTTGTGTATCTGTCATGTAAAGCTGTGATTAGTGCATATAACAATAGGACAAACAAGTAAATGCTGCAAAATGATCACTTTCACTTTTTTTTGGTAAAGAATTTAGATACAGAGATGAAATGGAATGGAGTTTTTCCATTAACACATCTTATTAGGTTATATTGAGACACAACCTCAGAGGGAGATGAGATGAAGTTTCCCATCAGACTTGCCTCCACAAGGGAGCGAATCCACACAGGCAGAGGTCTGTGACTCTAAAGGTCAAGGCCTTATCCACTGAGCTACCGAGGTCACTATAGACCACTATAGACCATTATAGTCACTACAGACCACTATAGTCGCTATAGACCACTATAGTCACTACAGACCACTATAGTCACTATAGACCATTATAGTCACTACAGACCACTATAGTCGCTATAGACCACTATAGTCACTACAGACCACTATAGTCACTATAGACCACTACAGTCACTATATACCATTATAGTCACTACAGACCACTATAGTCACTACAGACCACTATAGTCACAACAGACCACTATAGTCACTACATACCACTATAGTGATCACTAGTCACTATAAACCACTATAGTCACTATATACCACTATAGTCACTATAAACCACTATAGTGACTATAGACCCCTATAGTCACTATAGACCACAATAGTGACTATAGACCACTACAGACCACTAGTCACTAAAGACCACTATAGACCACTATAGTCACTACAGACCACTATAGACGCCTACAGTGCTCAAAGAAAATTATTTTAAGAGACAGGCCCAGGGCTTGTTGCTTCTGAAAATGGACAGGCCCCGATTTGAAATGGACAGGCCCTGATTTAAAATGGAAAGGTCCAATATTTTTTTCTTATTTTATAGCACATATTAATTTTGTTACGTATGTATTAATCAAGCTCAGAACCTCCTCTGACTATATTTTTCTTTTTGCTACCACTTTATGCTCCCTGGTCAGCGGACTTATTTACCATTTCGTTTAAAATATGTTAGAATAGAATATTACATATTAATTTATAACCAATGCAAAGGAGAGTGCTAGCACTTTTGCCAAACGATAATAATCAGAGCCGACTTGGTGAAACAGGAGCTAAACTTGGAGCCAAATTTTTAATCAGGTTTTATGAGACTATCAGAGCCTCATCTGGCTATATTTTTTCTTTTTGTCACCACTTTCTCCAAGTATAGAATTAGGAGCCTAGACTAGAACTCATTTAAAAGTAGGAATCCAGGAACTCCTTACACCTTAAATAATGAATAGAAATATACTTTATATCTGTATTTATACCTATACAGTATATATATTTTTCTTTCTACCAACATGTATTTGTAAAGGACAGTTTTTCTTATTTGATTATGAAAAAAAAAAAATATATATATCCGAAATTATGTACCATCCGAACTACTATGACACCGCACTTTTACGACCCGAACATTTCACAAACATTAAATCGAAATACCATCAATAACGATTTTTTTCATGCATTAGTGTGTTTTTAATGACAAAAACGGTATTTCTTATCACAAAGGAAAGAAAACACAACCCTAATAGCTTAATAATGAGTTTTATGTCAACAATTGTCGACCTCAAAGTTGTGACAAACTGCCGACACAAAGCCAGGCAAAATATTCAAACTTCTTATTGTTTCAATGTGTGTCTAACACATTTTAATTACTTTATTGCAAGTGTTTTCACAGTTCACAATACACATGGGAGTATTTTGTCTTGAGGAACTTGAGCTTGAGATCCGGTAAAACTGATTTTTTGGTTTTTTTTTTTTTTTTTAGACCGGCCCGACTGGCTCCTCGTCTGCAAAATGAGACAGGCCCGGAATGGATTTCGAGGAGCCCCGGGCATCGGGCTATCCTATTTCTTGAGCACTGCCCTATAGTCACTATAGACCAATATAGTCACTACAGACCACTATAGTCACTATAGACCACTATAGTCACTACAGACCACTAAAGTCACTATAGACCACTACAGACCACTATAGTCACTACAGACCACTAAAGTCACTATAGACCACTACAGACCACTATAGTCACTATAGACTACTACAGACCACTATAGTCACTACAGACCACTATAGTCACTACAGACCACTATAGACCACTATAGACCACAACACAGAAATACATGTAGCTAAAACTTTCATACAAATGAACAGCAATATAGCAGAGCAGAAAACTAAATTATTAAAATAAATCACACATTTTACCCATTTCCAGTTGTAACAATTATTAAGCTGAACTTAATATTAAAAGTAATTTATGTTTCTATAGCGGCAGTATGAAATTCTGTTCAAGGTTACGTATAAGTAGAATTTAATCTCTGCAGTAAGATTATCAAACACCTCTATTTTATAATAGCTATTATTTTGGGTGTTAACAAGACAGATTGTATATATTTATGTTTGCAATTTACCTGTTGTATAAAGTCTTCACCACCAATATGTGTGGCTCCCAGCTCTTGTGCTAGTTTGAGGTCATCTTCACACTGAAAATCAAGCAGAACAAAACACAATGTACACAATATTAATGATGCATAATATCAACATTAGTTAGATATTGAACTACGGTAAACACGACGTATACACAAACATTACCACCGTTATGGTAAACACGACGTATACACAAACATTACCACCGTTATGGTAAACACGACGTATACACAAACATTACCACCGTTATGGTAAACACGACGTATACACAAACATTACCACCGTTATGGTAAACACGACGTATACACACAAACATTACCACCGTTATGGTAAACACGACGTATACACAAACATTACCACCGTGTTATGGTAAACACGACGTATACACAAACTTACCACCGTTATGGTAACACGACGTATACACAAACATTACCACCGTTATGGTAAACACGACGTATACACAAACATTACCACCGTTATGGTAAACACGACGTATACACAAACATTACCACCGTTATGGGTAAACACGACCTATACACAAACATTACCACCGTTATGTAAACACGACGTATACAAACATTACCACCGTTATGGTAAACACGACGTATACACAAACATTACCACCGTTATGGTAAACACGACGTATACACAAACATTACCACCGTTATGGTAAACCACGACCTATACACAAACATTACCACCGTTATGGTAAACACGACGTATACACAAACATTACCACCGTTATGGTAAACACGACCTATACACAAACATTACCACCGTTATGGTTAACACGACGTATACACAAACATTACCACCGTTATGGTAAACACGACGTATACACAAACATTACCACCGTTATGGTAAACACGACGTATACACAAACATTACCACCGTTATGGTAAACACGACGTATACACAAACATTACCACCGTTATGGTAAACACGACGTATACACAAACATTACCACCGTTATGGTAAACACGACGTATACACAAACATTACCACCGTTATGGTAAACACGACGTATACACAAACAGTTACCATCGTTATGGTAAACACGACGTATACACAAACGGTAAACACGACGTATACACAAACATTACCACCGTTATGGTAAACACGACGTATACACAAACATTACCACCGTTATGGTAAACACGACGTATACACAAACATTACCACCGTTATGGTAAACACGACGTATACACAAACATTACCACCGTTATGGTAAACACGACGTATACACAAACATTACCACCGTTATGGTAAACACGACGTATACACAAACATTACCACCGTTATGGTAAACACGACGTATACACAAACATTACCACCGTTATGGTAAACACGACGTATACACAAACATTACCGCCGTTATGGTAAACACGACGTATACACAAACATTACCGCCGTTATGGTAAACACAACGTATACACAAACATTACCACCGTTATGGTAAACACGACCTATACACAAACATTACCGCCGTTATGGTAAACACAATGTATACACAAACATTACCACCGTTATGGTAAACACGACCTATACACAAACATTACCACCGTTATGGTAAACACAACGTATACACAAACATTACCACTGTTATGGTAAACACGCTGAGTTTGAAACCTTCTCGCCTCTCACTGCTGTGGGTTCAAATCCCCCCAAGTGAGAAAGTGTCCATTCTTATGGATGCGGGAGGTATTTAGTACTGGTTCTACTCAGGTCTGCCTCCACCACTAAACATTAACCGTCATATAAACCTAGCCTTAAATGTGCTGAAAATAATGTAAAAGTTGTTGCATCAGGGGTAAAAGACAGGCTGGTCAGGTTAAAAAACAAACTTTTTTGTTTTTGGCACAAGTTGCAAATAAATTTTCAATTATGGACACTTTATTCCCACAAGTTTGTGAGATATTGCACCAAATATGAGCTAAACAAGAAACCGTATTCATGACCTAAACATTACCCTTAAAGCAAATGTAGATTAGCAATCATTATTATTTAGAGTTTTGGAAAACTTCAAAAAGGTAAAAGAATTATTAAAATCATAAAATCAGATGATAAACAAAAAAGACATGACCGTTTGGAGGTTGTTCTAAAATGGATATGGGAACCGCCATTTTGAGAACTTTCTGATAAATATCATTTAAAGCAAAAACACGCACAAAAAAAAACAACATGCAAATTAATGCAAAATCCTTTACTAGTCCTATAATGCATTATTACCCTTAAGTATACAACCTTAGATGGACGTGTGGTCCAAGAGTACAACCTAAGATGGAAGTGTGGTCCAAGTGTACAACCTTAGATGGAAGTGTGGTCCAAGTGTACAACCTTAGATGGAAGTGTGGTCCAAGAGTACAACCTTAGATGGAAGTGTGGTCCAAGAGTACAACCTAAAATGGAAGTGTGGTCCAAGTGTACAACCTTAGATGGAAGTGTGGTCCAAGTGTACAACCTTAGATGGAAGTGTGGTCCAAGAGTACAACCTAAGATGGATGTGTGGTCCAGGTGTACAACCTAAGATTGAAGTGTGGTCCAAGAGTACAACCTTAGATGGAAGTGTGGTCCAAGAGTACAACCTAAGATGGATGTGTGGTCCAGGTGTACAACCTTAGATGGAAGTGTGGTCCAGGTGTACAACCTTAGATGGAAGTGTGGTCCAGGTGTACAACCTTAGATGGAAGTGTGGTCCAAGTGTACAACCTTAGATGGAAGTGTGGTCCAAGAGTACAACCTAAGATATATGTGTGGTCCAGGTGTACAACCTTAGATGGAAGTGTGGTCCAGGTGTACAGCCTTAGATGGGAGTGTGGTCCAAGAGTACAACCTTAGATGGAAGTGTGGTCCAAGAGTACAACCTAAGATGGATGTGTGGTCCAGGTGTACAACCTAAGATGGAAGTGTGGTCCAAGAGTACAACCTTAGATGGAAGTGTGGTCCAAGAGTACAACCTAAGATGGATGTGTGGTCCAGGTGTACAACCTTAGATGGAAGTGTGGTCCAGGTGTACAACCTTAGATGGAAGTGTGGTCCAGGTGTACAACCTTAGATGGAAGTGTGGTCCAAGAGTACAACCTTAGATGGAAGTGTGGTCCAAGTGTACAACCTTAGATGGAAGTGTGGTCCAGGTGTACAACCTTAGATGGAAGTGTGGTCCAAGAGTACAACCTTAGATGGAAGTGTGGTCCAAGTGTACAACCTTAGATGGAAGTGTGGTCCAGGTGTACAACCTTAGATGGAAGTGTGGTCCAGGTGTACAACCTAAGATGGAAGTGTGGTCCAGGTGTACAACCTTAGATGGAAGTGTGGTCCAAGAGTACAACCTAAGATGGAAGTGTGGTCCAAGTGTACAACCTTAGATGGAAGTGTGGTCCAAGTGTACAACCTTAGATGGAAGTGTGGTCCAGGTGTACAACCTTTAATGAAAGTGTGGTCCAGGTGTGCTTGCTGTACCACTAATACTCAATGATAAACTGAGCTAAACATATAATATTAACCAGACGCAGCAGACAACAACAACAACGATGCTCAGGAAGCGACCGTACTCTTCTATTATTTTTTAAGTCAAGCTAAAAATAGCTTTCAATAACTTTCATTAAAGGGACTCATGGCAATCTTGTAGTGTTTGAAATGGGTGTCTCAATTTATATATCCAGTATCAGTTTTACTTTTACCCTGGTTAAATTTAAATAAATAATTTTTAAGTATTGACTATTTCGTCTTATTATACTACCGTATAAGTTTTAATACATTATTGGTGCAATGATATCAAAAAGTAATATGCCAAAAAATATTGCTTAAAACTATTTTTATTTTTATGATTGAACAAATGCAAGTTATGCAGAAAAACTAGCGGGACGCCGTGAGTTTTTAAACAAGAGGCCCAAGAGGGCCTGTGGACGCTCTACTGGCTAAAACAGCTCTTATAGATTTAGATAGATATAGCTAGATATAGCTCTCTTCTCCTATAGATTTAACAAAATAAAATACAATATAGCATTTTTCAACAAATCAAGGGCCATAACTCTGTTATTACTAACAAGATCTAGCTAGTTTTCGAAATTGTCCAGGATTTCATTGATATACCGCGCTTTGCACAACTAGACATCATACTGAAGCTTCCTGCCAAATTTCGTAGAAATCCAACAAGCCGTTTAAGGAGTAGTGCCGACAAGAAATTTAAAATAAAAATGTCAAAGGGCCATAACTCCGTCAAAAATCAGCGAACTGGAACAAAAGCGTGATATGCACAACTAGACATCTTACCGATGCTTCCTGCCAAGTTTCGTCGAAATTCAACAAGGCATTTAGGATGAGTAGTGCCGACAAGAAATTTTAAAGTAAGTGTCAAGTAATTAAAAAGATAATGAAAAATTTAAAAAAAAAAAAAATTCAAATCAATCAAAAAAAAAAAAAAAAAAAAAAAGGAAAAAAAAAAATTAGAAAAAAAAAAAAAAAAAAAAAAAGAAAAAAAAAAAATAATTTAAAAACATTGGTAAAACTAAAAAAAAAAGAAAAAAAAAAAATCAAAATAAAATGCAATTGAAAAAAAAAAAAAATCAAATTAAAAACTAAAAAAACAACAACAACAGCTTTTGCCTATACAAGCCTAAGTAAAACTGACCCCCAGGGTGGGGCCAAATATGACCAATTGGCCACCATTTGAACAAACTTGGTAGAAGACCATAAGCTTACCGTATTTGTCGGGGTATAGCGCACACTTTTTTACCCGAGATTCTGTGGCTGAAGTTGGGGTGCGCGGTTTAAGCAACAAGTAATGATTTACTTTTTTTTTTTCAGCCAAGACGAGAAGTTTTGTGGTTTTCAAAAAGTCGCAAGACCGGCCGTTTACTACAGAGATTGAATCGAACAAAAGTTGGCTTGTTTCTATTGTTTCAATAAAATGCGTTGTATGCTATATGCTTATTATCAATAAAAATAATAAAATCAAACTTTACCATGTTTTATGTTGATTATTGTTGAGAAAATACCATTGAAATGTTGAAAAATACAATTGTTTACATCAATCGGCATTTTGAAATGAAAACGAGGCTGGGGTTTTCCGAACCCGCAGACTGGGTTAGTGCATATTTTATTAATAGAATACAATAGAATTGTATGTATAATAATTATTTCTAATAAACAACGACCCCCTTACTTATTTGTTAAAGTTGATTTCTGAATTTCTGAATTTCGACAACGTAGAATCATGATTATTTCTAAATTGGTTCAAGGGTTCATTTGATTGGGAAAACGTGTTAAGTGTGAAGTGTTTGGTTTATGTTAACTGACCGCAATTTGCCAAACAATGATAACTAATTATTAAACAAACATGTGACACTCGACTGGGATAGACGTCTTTTGTCTACCGGTCTACTGGTGTGAATTTAATTTTTACTTCTATTTTTAACTAGGGAACTTTAAATATCTACGAGTAGGGTTTAGTGTTTGGGGTTTAGGTTTACAGCAGTCTTATACTCTATACGTTTGCTCTCTGATTATTATCAGGGTGCAACAGCTTAGACTGACTGCTTGAAGTTGTTTTTTTGTCCAAATCACAAAAGTCTATTTTTAGAATCTATTCTTATCTAGAGGCGAGTGTACAGTTTCGGGAATATCCCTACTACACAATTATATTCGTTTTTGATAAGATTTGTCTAATAAAAGACTCTTACATCTAATAAAAGAAAAGTTACGCATTAGTTTAGTTATCTAATGCACATATAAAACTCTGAGAGCAACATTTACATTGAAACTTCTTGAATTTTTACTTAGAACATTGTTTGTGATAGAGGATTTTCGAAATTATTCACTGAGTTTATATAGAAACGTACTACATACGTTTCATTTCGTTTCCGGTTTAGGCTTTATGTTTCATGCTACAAATTTAGATACATAGTATTATGTATTATTCTAAGCAAACATATATAAAACTTTAAGGGTTAGCAGAACAAAACGATCCTTTTCAGGGCCAGCACATATTTATTCGAAAGAATAATCTGTTTTAATTTTCAATCCAAAATATTAAATATAATATGATCGTAATAAAAGTTGAACACGGGCGTGGGTTTTTTATTTTATTGAAACTTGAGTAAACAACAAAAGTACACTCAACAGTACAAGTTTATTTACACTTGAGTAAAAAAACACAGTCTAACATGCAGCTTCGTTTTAGCCAATCAAAATTCGTTTTACATTTCCTCTTTGGTCAATGCTTCAAAATGGCGCTCTGCTGTCCTGAAATTGAAAACACATGTTTTTAATGCGCGGTTTACGCTACAATACATAAAAAAAGTTTTTTCCCAAGGATTTCAGGCCCAAAGTCGGGGTGCGCGTTATATGCGCATGCGCGCTATACGCCGACAAATACGGTATAGCAAATGCAAAATATTAAACCTCTGGCTCTTGCAGTTTCAGAGAAAAAGATTTTTTAAGTTTTTCCCTATACATGTCTGTTTTTCCCTATACATGTCTATGTAAAACATGTGACCCTTGGGGCGGGGTCAAATGTGACCCGAGGGTCACAATTTGAACAAACTTGGTAAAGGACCATAAGCTTATAGCAAATGCAAGATATTAAACCTTAAGCTGTTGCAGTTCCAGAGAAGAAGATTTTTTTCAGTTTTTCCCTATACAAGCATTTATGTAAAACTGTGACCCCGGGGCGGGGCAAGATGTGACACCAGGGTCACCATTTGAACAAACATGGTAAAGGACCATAAGCTTATAATAAATGTTTAATATCAAACATCTGGCTCTTGTAGTTCCCGAGAAGAAGATTTTATCCGAGAAGAAGATTTTTGAAAAAAAAGATCCTTTCTAAGTCTATGTAAAACTGTGACCCTTGGGGCGGGGACAAATTTGACCCCAGGGTCAGCATTTGAACAAACTTAGTAGTGGACCATAAGCTGATGCTACATGTAATACATGAGAGCTCTGTGCCATGTGGTTCCAGAGAAGAAGATTTTTTTTCATTTTTGCCTATACAAGCCTATGTAAAAATGTGACCCCCGGGGTGGGGCCAAATGTAACCCCTGGGTCACCATTTGAACAAACTTGGTAGAGGACCACAAGCTTATAGAAAATGCAAAATATTAAACCTCTGGCTCTTGCAGTTTCAGAGAAGAAGATTTTTTTAAGTTTTTCCCTATACATGTCTATGTAAAACATGTGACCCGAGGGTCACCATTTGAACAGGTCACCATTTGAACAAACTTGGTAAAGGACCATAAGCTTATAGTAAATGCAAAATATCAAACCTCCGGCTGTTGTAGTTTCCGAGAAGAAGATTTTTTTTTTTAAAAATCCTATATAAGTCATGTAAAATTGTGACCCCCGGGGCGGGGACAAATTTGACCCCAGGGTCACCATTTGAACAAACTTAGCAGAGGACCATAAGCTGATGCTACATGTAATACATGAGAGGTCTGTGCCTTGTGGTTTTAGAGAAGAAGATTTTTTAAAGTTTTTTCCTATATGTCTATATGAAAAACATGCAAAACCTCAATATACAAACTTTGGACCCCCGGGGCACGGCCATTTTTGACCCCGGGGACTTTATTTGAACAAACTTGATAGTCTAGGCGTTGGCGATCATTTTAAAAGAAAAACTGTTGAAATCTGTCCAGAGGTTCTGGAGAAGAAGATTTTTTAAGGTTTCGACCATATATGGTAATGGCAGCCATCTTGGATGTAGCGCTGACCTAATTTTAACAAATCTAAAAAGCATTCATCTAAGGATCATCCATGTGAAGTTTGGTCAAAATTAGCCAAGCGGTTTCTGAGGAGAAGTCGTTTGAAGAAAAGTTAACGGACGAGCTAAAAATAAAGATTGCCATGTGTCCCTTGAAAGGTATCAGGGTGAAATTTCACTGACAGATCTCATGTCAACAAGAAGCTTGCACTTCTTTTTAGGTCATTTAAATCACACTCTTCCGGGTTTTCTTGGAATTCCCACATTTCTTGTTTTAATATGAAGGAATTAAGTACAAATGATTTTCTTCAGATATGTTTAATATGATCTTACCTCACTAAACACCATGATGTTTTTGTCTGCCTATGATGAAACTTATGTGGGAACATAAGCAGTCCTCGTATTATGATCTTACCTCACTAAACACCATGATGTTTTTTGTCTGTCCATGATGAAACTTATGCGGGAACATAAGCAGTCCTCTTATGTCTTTCATAGGCTTTGTCTAAAATGGAAAATTCACATCATAAAGAAACAAGTGTAACAAGAATCACAAGGGGTAGTGGGCAACTAAGGGTTACCGATGATGGGTAAGGGTTACTGATGATGGGTAAGGGTTACTGATGATGGGCAAAAGTTACTGATGATGGGTAAGGTTTACCGATGATGGGCAAGGGTAACTGATGATGGGCAAGGGTTACTGATGATGGGTAAGAGTTACTGATGATGGGTAAGGGTTACTGATGATGGGTATGGGTTACTGATGATGGGTATGGGTTACTGATGATGGGTAAGGGTTACTGATGATGGGTATGAGTTACTGATGATGAGCAAGGGTTACTGATGATGGGCAATGGTTACTGATGATGGACAAGGGTTACTGATGATGGGTAAGAGTTACTGATGATGGGTAAGAGTTACTGATGATGGGTAAGGGTTACTGATGATGGGTATGGGTTACTGATGATGGGTAAGGGTTACTGATGATGAGCAAGGGTTACTGATGATGGGCAAGGGTTACTGATGATGGGCAAGGGTTACTGATGATGGACAAGGGTTACTGATGATGGGTAAGGGTTACTGATGATGGGTATGGGTTACTGATGATGAGATGGGTATGGGTTACTGATGATGGGTAAGGGTTACTGATGATGGGTAAGGGTTACTGAGGATGGGTATTGGTTACTGATGATGAGTAAGGGTTACTGATGATGGGCAAGGGTTACTGATGATGGGTAAGGGTTACTGATGATGGGCAAGGGTTATTGGTGATGGGCAAGGGTTACTGATGATGGGCAAGGGTTACTGATGATGGGCAAGGGTTACTGATGATGGGTAAGAGTTATTGATGATGGGTATGGGTTACTGATGATGGGTAAGAGTTACTGATGATGGGCAAGGTTTACTGATGATGGGTAAGGGTTACTGATGATGAGTAAGGGTTACTGATGATGGGCAAGGGTTACTGATGATGGGTAAGGGTTACTGATGATGGGTAAGGGTTACTGATGATGGGCAAGGGTTACTGATGATGGGTAAGGGTTACTGAAAATGGGTAAGGGTTACTGATGATGGTAAGGGTTACTGATGATGGACAAGGGTTACTGATGATGGGCAAGGTTTACTGATGATGGGTATTGGTTACTGATGATGGGCAAGGGTTACTGATGATGGGCAAGGGTTACTGATGATGGGTATTGGTTACTGATGATGGTAAGGGTTACTGATGATGGGCAAGGGTTACTGATGATGGGCAAGGTTTACTGATGATGGGTATTGGTTACTGATGATGGGCAAGGGTTACTGATGATGGGCAAGGTTTACTGATGATGGGTTAAGGTTACTGATGATGGGCAAGGTTTACTGATGATGGGTATGGGTTACTGATGATGGATAAGGGTTACTGATGATGTGCAAGGGTTACTGATGATGGGTAAAGGTTACTGATGATGGGCAAGGTTTACTGATGATGGGTATGGGTTACTGATGATGGGCAATGGTTACTGATGATGGGCAAGGGTTACTGAGATGGGTATGGGTTACTGATGATGGGTAAGGTTTACTGATGATGGGTATGGGTTACTGATGATGGTTATTGGTTACTGATGATGGGTATGGGTTACTGATGATGGTTATGGGTTACTGATGATGGGTAAAGTTTACTGATGATGGGCAAGGTTTACTGATGATGGGTATGGGTTACTGATGATGGGCAAGGGTTACTGATGATGGGTAAAGGTTACTGATGATGGGTAAGGTTTACTGATGGTGGGCAAGGTTTACTGATGGTGGGCATGGGTTACTGATGACGGGTAAGGGTTACTGATGATGGGTAAGGGTTACTGATGATGGGTATGGGTTACTGATGATGGTTATGGGTTACTGATGATGGGTAAAGTTTACTGATGATGGGCAAGGTTTACTGATGATGGGTATGGGTTACTGATGATGGACAAGGGTTACTGATGATGGGTAAAGGTTACTGATGATGGGTAAGGTTTACTGATGGTGGGCATGGGTTACTGATGACGGGTAAAGGTTACTGATGATGGGTAAGGGTTACTGATGATGGGTAAGGGTTACTGATGATGGGTAAGGGTTACTGATGATGGGTAAGGGTTACTGATGATGGGCAAGGTTTACTGATGGTGGGCAAGGTTTACTGATGATGGATAAGGGTTACTGATGACGGGTAAGGGTTACTGATGATGGGTAAGGGTTACTGATGATGGGTAAGGGTTACTGATGATGGATAAGGTTTATTGATGATGGGTAAGAGTTACTGATGATGGGTACGGGTTACTGGTGATTGGTAAGGGTTACTGCTGATGGGTAAGGGTTACTGAATTTAATTGAATTGATTGGAATTGATTGAATTGGGGTTTTAAGGCGCACCAACACATGAAAGGTTATATGGCGCCTAACAGGAATGAACATGCCAGGCACATTCTCCATGTACATCGAGATAAAATCTTCTTACTCTGAACTGCAGAGTTGCTGCAAGTTCTATTGTAGATACTCCATTTACGCTGGAGCAACGTTTATTGTTTTTCTGCTACTGCTGTAGTGATATGAGCGAAATGGCACCTGAAACAATGCAGGGGTCATAATGAAGACCTTTAATGAGCATGAACAAAACAAGAGGCCCAAGAGGGCCTGTGGACGCTCTACTGGCTAACATGGCTCTTATAACATCAATGAAGCGAGAGACTGCCATTTATGTTTTTTTTTAAGTTTTGGGCAAAATACAGCTTATCAACTAAATCAAGGGCCATAACTAAAGAATCTGGTGAAGTTTGGTAAAGATCAGATGAAAAATGAAGGCCTACCATATTAACGAGGCAAAATATAGCATTTTTAACTAAATTAAGAACCATTACTCCTGTTTCTGGTCCGACTGGTCCAACATAGAGCTGGAAAAAAAAAAGAAATAAAAAAAAAAAGTAAAAACAATAAAAAAAAGATTTCAACAAAAAAAATAAAAAAATTATAATAGAAAAAAAGTTTGGCAAAGATCAGATGCAAAATGAAGGCCCTTTCGTAAGACGAGCGAATTATAGCATTTTTAACAGAATCAAGGGCCATAACTCCGCTGTTACTGGTCCGATCTGTCATTAACAATCTGATAAAAGTTTGGTAAAGATCGGATAAAAAATAAAGTCTTAATGAGGCAAAATATAACATTTTTAACTAAATCAAGGGCAATAACTCCGCTGTTAATGGTTTTCGACTTGTCCTAGCTTCCATTGATATTAACAATCTGTGCAAGTTTGGTAAAGATCAAATAATAAATGAAGGTGCTATAGTGTTCACAAGGCTTAATATGGCATTTTCAGCAAAACAAGGGCCATAACTCCGTTGAAATTATTTCGATCTTGACGGTTTTTGAACTTGTTCGAGCGTTCATTGATATAAAGACGCTGGCAAAGTTAAGTAAAGATTCGATAAATATTGAAGGCCCTAGAGTGTTTACAAGGCAGAAAATAGCATTTTTCAGAAAAAACAAGGGCCATAACTCCGGTGTTACTGATCCGATTTAAATGGTTTTCAAACTTGCTCGAGCTTTCATTGAAATTAACAATCTGTGCAAGTTTGGTAAAGATCAGATAATAAATGAAGGTGCTAGAGTGTTTACAAGGCAGAAAATGCCATTTTTCAGAAAAAACAAAGGCCCTGTTGTTACTGACCCAATTCAGCTGATTTTCGAACTTGTTCAAGCTATCATTGGTATTAACAACCTGTGCAAGTTTAGTAACGATCAAATAATAAATGAAAGTGCTAGAGCGTTCACAAGGCAGAAAATAGTAATTTTCAAAAAAAATCAATGGCCATAACTCCGGTGTTACTGATCCAATTTGGCTGGTTTTCAAACTTGTCCGAGCTTTCATTGATATTAACAATCTGTGCAAGTTTGGTAAAGATCAAATAATAAATAAAGGTGCTAGAGTGTTCACAAGGCTTAATATGGCATTTTTTAGCAAAACAAGGGCCATAACTCCGGTGAAATTATACTGATCTGGCTGATTTTCGATCTTGTCCGAGCTTTCATTGATATTAACAATCTGTTAAAGTTTGGTAAAGATCGGATGAAAAATGAAGGCCCTATCGTCTTAATGAGGCAAAATATAGCATTTTTAACTAAATCAAGGGCCATAACTCTGCTGTAACTTGTTCGATCCGGAGGTTTTCGAACTTATCCAAGATTTCATTGATATTAACAATCTGTTAAGGTTTGGTAAAGATCTTAACGAGGTAAAAGTTATCGACGATGACAACAGACGGACGAAGAATGATCCTAATAGATCACCTGTGAGCCTTCAGCTCAGGTGATCTAAAAAGTGATGACATATGGACTGGGGCAACACTATCTGCCTCCCATGGTGGGGGCATAACAATGCCTCCCATGGTGGGGGCATAACAAATCAAACGCAGAGAAAAGCACTCCTTCCCTAATATTCTTGTATTTTACCTTTTTCTTTGTGGTTAAATTAAGCTCCATGTCAGCATAAAGCTGGGTATGTAGATTATTCATCATGGCGGGTTGTGCCGCCTCCTTGTGCATCTTAATGCATTCATCCAACATAAATGTCTGCGGTGGAAACTCTTCTACCATGTATATACTGTGTTCGGGTACCTGCTGTAGAAACTTGACAGACACCTGTGGCTTCGATGGAGGTGACTTGATGCTGAGGATGTAATCATTACCATACTTAATCTACAAGCACTCATTAGAAATAAGGAACCATCCATAGTCTACAAGCACTCATTAGAAATAAGGAATAATTCATAATCTACAAGCACTCATTAGAAATATTGAACCATCCATAATCTACAAGCACTCATTCGAAATAAGGAACCATCCATAATCTACAAGCACTCATTAGAAATAAGGAACCATCCTTAATATACAAGCACTCATTAGTAATAAGGAACCATCATTAATATACAAGCACTCATTAGAAATAAGGAACCATCCATAATCTACAAGCACTCATTAGAAATAAGGAACCATCCATAATCTAATTGCAATCATTAGAAATAAGGAACCATCCAAAATATACAAGCACTCATTAGAAATAAGGAAACATCCATAATCTACAAGCACTCATTAGTAATAAGGAACCATCATTAATATACAAGCACTCATTAGAAATAAGGAACCTTCCTTAATCTACAAGCACTCATTAGAAATAAGGAACCATCCATAATCGTCAAGCACTCATTAGAAATAAGGAACCATCCTTAATCTACAAGCACTCATTAGAAATAAGGAATCATCCATAATCCAGGGTTTCCCCCAAAAAATTGTGAAGGCATGTTGTTCTGACATTACATTTACCAAACTGGGCTTGAAAAAAATAGTGCCTATTAATGTCAAAATGGCAAAATAACATACTTTTATGATTTTGGTGCAAAAGGAACAAGAATCACCATAGAAATTCTATTTTTCTTCTTTTAAATCTGTTATTCATGAAAATTAAGAAAATCTTAAGGCATGTTGCTCTGATGAAGGCATGTTGTTTTTCCTTTCTTTTCCAGGAAGGCATGTTGCATGCGACATGCCTTATGATCCTGGGGGAAACCCTGTAATCTAATTGCAATCATTAGAAATAAGGAACCATCCAAAATCTACAAGCACTCATTAGAAATAAGGAACCATCCAAAATCTACAAGCACTCATTAGAAATAAGGAACCATCCATAATCTACAAGCACTCATTTGAAATAAGGAACCATCCATATTTAATCACTTTAGGAACCGTTTATTTTTGCGAGGTAGATTTTTGTTTTGTTGAGAAAAAAAATGAACGACATATATTTAGTGCCGTACTCATTCAACTTTAGTTTAATTCAACGTCTTGTTTTGCCAATAGTCAAAGTAAAATCAACATTGACTTTTCAATATTTTTCTTATGATTCGAGAGCCTAAATTATTTTCTGTGAAATATTACTGGATAAATAATTATTATTGATACATCTAAATTTAACAAATTCACAGGCACCTCCAAAGTTAATCAGTACACTAGCATTAATTGCGTACATGAAAATTCCATCTACCCATTGCATACTTAATTATTCACCCATTAAATGCATAAATCAATATTCTATATATCCTTTAATTGCATACATGAATATTTCATCTAGCCATTAATAGTATGCATGAATATTCCATCTACCCATTAATTATATACATGAATATTCCCTCTACCCATTAATTGTATTCATGAATATTCCATCTACCCATTAACTGTAACATGAATATGCCATCTACCCATTAATTGTATTAATGAATATTCCATCTACCCATTAATTGCATACATGGATATGCCATCTAACTATTAATTGCATACATGAGTATTCCATCTACCCATTAAATGCACACATGAATATTCACCCATTAATTACATACATGAATATAACATCTACCCATTATTTGCTTACATGAATATTCCATCTACCCATTAACTGCTTACATGAATATTCCATCTACCCATTAATTGTGAACATGAATATTCCATCTACCCATCAATTACATATATGAATATTCCATCTATCCATTAATTGCTTACATGAATATTCCATCTACCCATTAATTGCAAACATGAATATTTCATCTACCCATTAATTACATATATGAATATTCCATCTACCCATTAATTATATATATGAATATTCCATCTATCCATTAATTGCTTACATGAATATTCCATCTACCCATTAATTGCTTACATTAATATTCCATCTACCCATTAAGTGCTTACATGAATATTCCACCTACCCATTAATTGCTTACATGAATATTCCATCTACCCATTAATTGTGAACATAAATATTCCATCTACCCATTAATTTACATATATGAATATTCCATCTATCCATTAATTACATGCACAAATATGCCATCCACCTATTAACTATGGCAATTTAAATGTTTAAATGGCAACATATCTAGGTAACATTCATAATTGAACAGTCTTGAAATGTTTGTATAACACTAAAACACAAATGAATATTCCATCGACCCATTAATTACATGTATAAATATTCCATCTACCCATTAATTATATATATTAATAGTGACAAGTCCACGAACACATTCATAAAACACATGAACATTCCACCTCATTACGTGGTCCGAGTATTAACTTTCACACCACATCCAACCCATTCTCCAAGAAGCGAAAACGGGGTTGGCTGGGGTATGAAATAAAACCTTAATTTTCGGCTTAAAAAGTTTGCATACAGGGCTGTACAAATCCTATAGCCCGACGCCCGGGACTAGTCCAAAACCTAAGGCGGGCGTGTCACTTTTTCAAAGATTCCAGTCCCGGACTAGTCCAATTTTAAAAAAAGAGAAAGTCGGGCGTGTCACTGTTTGAAAGATTTCAGTCCCAGATTTGTCAAATTTACAATGTCGGCCACCTGTCATAAAACAACCCCAGCACACTTCTCCACGTAATCCTTTAATTGCACTCGCTTGTGTAATGCAATTAGCATCCACAGCGGCGATCATCCAATACCCCGGGCAATTTTATCAACAATCAACCATGCCGGAAGTCCCGCCTCCAAATTACTTAAATTGACAGTGGGCATTGTCGACATTATCCAATCAATTGACCCGATCTATTTTAATCCAGACCCGCTAGCCAATGAAACGACTACCAAATGTAAATCACATGTTCTCCACGTGATTACCTGTTTGTCACGTGGTGAGCTGAAAATGGCGATACACTGAAACAATAACACTAACACGTTGATTAATTCGCAATCAGGCCGATTTGTCGGCAATCTTTCGATGAGTAAAGAAACTCAGGACGTTTGATAATGGAAACATGTTTGATATGAAACGGTAGGTGTGATTTTTTATTGTTTCTCAGTGTATTGTTGAGCGTAATTGTAACAGACTTGAAAGGCGGGTTGGGTAACGGTTTGTGCATAGTTAGTGTACTAATTACGTTCGAAGAATTGAGCTGTCAAACAAATAAAATAAAATAAAAAAACGAACTGATACACATAATCAGTTTGATTTCGTATTCGGCAGTGCTAACGTTTACATTTCAAAATGAGTTTGTTGAACTTTTTCAGTGTTAACAATAAGGAAAATTTTCAGAGTGAAAGCGAAAGTGAAAGTAAAAATAAAAAGAGGAAAAATGTAGAATGTGATACACAGCCAACCAAAAAGTCAAAATCATCTGGTGTAGTGGACAAAAAAATAAAAATAAAATGTTAATGTTGATTCACATGTTATTTATTTTTTGCATTAGGTAAAATGGTAATAAAGTTAAGAATCTCATCTGTAGCCCCTAACCTATATAAAGTTATGACTTTTTTTCCCCATTAAATGATTATCTGAACTGTAATATGAAACTCAATATCTATATTGAAATTTAAAAATGCAGATGTGATTCTTACTATTGCTACTGTTTCACCCAATGGCAGTCTACAATCTATACCACTGAAACATACATTAATTGACTGAAGGGTTAATAAGGATTGTTTCCTTTACTGTGTATAATGAATTGTAATGAGTATGCAAGACGCAGTTTTAACATATTGAGAAATCGAAAAAAATCAGGACGTGTGTCTATTTTTTGGGACTATTCACAATTTTTTTGGGACTAGTCACTTTTGACAGGGTGACTATTTGTACAGCCTGGCATATGGTAAAATTAAAACATTTAATATGTAATTTTAAACAGGTTATCACCCTGCTTCAGTAAAAAAAAATGTAAACATTTTATTGTCGAAATATCCGTTATAAAATCCTGCTAAAATAAGCTTTCCATATACATTACAAATTACATATAATGATTACTTACTGAACTTTCTTTGACATTTTCGTCTTCTGTGACAACTGCTTGTACCTGCACTGTGGTCGCTGGAGTGAGTGGAGGACATCGCACTCCCTGTGCACAGCACACAGCAATCTTGCCCGACAAGCTCCTACCAGTGTTAAAGATACACTATATATTATTAAAGGATCAATAAAGATGTTATGAACAAATTCTAGAAGGAAAAATGTGTATTAAACATTTTAAATGTAATTTTGATCAACATTTTGAAAAATCTGATATAATTTTCTGCGATTCTTATTTATGTATTGTTAGTCTATGAGGAAAAGGAATTACAAACTTTAAGTTGTTTTGTCAAAAATGTTTTTATATCAAAATGTCCCTTCCTGTAATTTCTATTAAGCATTTAATATTTTATACATTTTGACTTTAATTTTTGTACAAAAGTTTCCATTATCATCATCATAAACGAGAAAACTAGAAAATGTATCCATTGGACCAGAATGGGTTAAAGGGACACTGTCTGTATGCCCTTAGCAGATATTGAGCATATTCAAATAACTGTCTGATTTTTATTCAGTGAAATGTAACAATGATAACATTAGCATAGACCCAGATAAGCCTGTAATAATACATTTGAGAGTTTGAAAAAAATAATTATTATCTGTAAATAATGTGGAACCCATCTAGCTCAGTCGGACTCATAATTCATTTTACCCATATTCAATTACAGACAGATATTTTAAGAACCACTGAATAAACCTATACTTTTACTTGGCACAAGTACCTTATTACATGACCTGAACACCTGACTAGATTTTTAATAAAACGGTTTTGTGGTGTAATTTTGCTGTTATTTGGTCGCTTAGTTTCTTCAAGTGTGACAATGTCTAAAGTTTGACAGCTGCATTGGATCAACAACTCCTGCTTTTGGTAGGAATGGGGGTTCTCATGTTCTGTCAAGTACATCTACATACTTGTGTAAGAAATTTTAAAGTACTACAGCTTTTGAGATCAGAGGAATGGATTTAAATAAAAGCATTGAATTTTAAACTTTAATTTAAATTTAACAAATTTAAGACATTACTCTGTATTTGAAAACTAAGCTGTGTCCAACTCATGAATACAGCTTAACATTTCCGGTTATCTTGTTAGACACATTTTTGTGCAAGTTGTATTTATGAGTTAGGTGGCATTAAGTTTCCGAATATGCAGACTCTCGAGATTTTTCGAGATGAAAACATTAGGGAAAAAAAAAAGACGCGGAAATGTGGTATCCTGACGTTAACAGTTCTCAATAGTCTAAGCGATCGCCGGTACAAAATGAACACAAACACGCGCAATACCTGTCTCAGTTTTCCTACAGCAATAATCCAATTCAGTTGCATCAAAACGGCAAAGTTTCTAATAAAGTTCGCATAATTTCAATTAAAAAAGTTCAAAATGTAATGCGTCAGTCAAAATTAGATCAGTTAAAACAAGAGCTGTCGGAGAACAGTGTAGCTTGACTAATCGATTTTTCAGAGAATAATAAATTATATAACCAGTATAGACCATCAGAAAACAAGGCTGGGGTTGGGGGGCAGGTATAGGAACTCAGGCCGATATCAAACTATTGTTAGAATCTCATACAAATTATAGTAAAAGTTGGAGCAGGATGTGAAATTCAATTTTTTATTTTTATCAGTTTTAATCCAAAATTGCGGTCATCCCTTTATTTTCACCTACTGAATATCTCAACCTACCGGAAGTTGACCAGATATCAAAGTTATGAATATTGAGTTTTAATGCACAAGTTCTGAATACCTATTTTAGCTACAAATGACCTTAATCAATATTAAAACTCATTACAAATACATTTGAAGGCTCTAAATGAGTTAAGAGCCTCACAAACAAGGCCTTTTCTTTCAAAAAATTACATTTTTGTTCATTTTCAGCAGTTGGCTATCAGTAAATTAAGACACCCAAGCAAAATATGAAGGCTTACTGAAGTTATTTGAAATTTCTTTATCTGCTGTCCCACCAACAAGGACACAGGAAAAGTTCCATCAAAAAATAATTTTGGCTGTAAAATATTTATTTCTCCACCGATTTTCAAATGTAAAGTAGTTTTATTTACCACTAAAATTGACAGTTCTAATGATATATAACTAATGTACGTATTATTAAAATTGCTCAAGTTACTGCAGAAAAACCTTTGGCTGAAACAAGCGCCCCAAACAATAAGGGCCGAGTTGCACATCATCGAGTGTACATACAAGTAGGCCTAACAAGGTCGTGAGTAAAGACAGTTGTAACAAACTGGAAGCCCTTCAATCATCGACGTAACATGTTGCTAAAATCAAATAACATCGGAAGCAACTTCCGTGGTTGTATTAAATCAAAAGTACCGACAAAAACTGTAAACTGCACTGATAAAAAGACCAGAACCTTTTAAGACCATGGAGGCTGCCATCTTGAACGTTTTATTTACCTAGAAGACAGAGGACCTTCGAATGACAAGTCCATTGACCAATCAAATTCTCCGTTACATCTTGATGTTGGAAGCCATTTTGGATTAATGGAAGATGATTTGATTGACCAGAATTTCTTTAATTTTGGCGAAAAAGTCGTAGGTTTGTATATTTTTCGAAGAACGATATACGTAAACACCGACTGGTGTAATTATTCTTATATATTAAAATACTTCTAGCGAGCAAAACTGCTCTTCTAATGATAAACTTATGTCATGAAGGGATGAAACAGCTGATTCAGTGATTTTTTTTCATGTAACATAATTTTGTCAGTTACTGGAAATTATATTTCCATTCATATCGTATAGATGTTAGCCAGAAATAAATGACCACCATCTTAGGATTTTGATGCATAAGGTATCCACCTCAAGCAACAAGTATGACACATCACACGGTCGATGAATGATTAAACTTTGAGTATCCCCATTTCCTATTGATTCGTGCCACCATATTGAATTCATGCTCTTATAATTGACATAATAACACCAGTTGTGTACTTTGCGCATGTCCAAGTTCTATTCATTTAGTGCCAACGTTTTCTTCCTATTTACAAAACGCGAAAACCACCGGAAATGAGGGTAAAACAGGTGTTTTACCTGTTTGTCAATAAATATACTGCAATTAAACATTTTTATACAACAAAATCTTACCAGCATGTGCTTACTTTTGCTTCTTTTATAAGAAAATTAAACAGGTCAAGTCTATTTCTCACTCGCTTCCATTTTCATAAAATATTACAGCCAAATAACAGATCAGATTTACACATTTCCCACTGGGGACCTCATTTTGGATAAGCCAATCAGAAAGCACAAATTCAGTGGGAAGCTTTTGTCTGATTAGATCAGTTGACATGACCTACTTTAAGCCAGCTTTTTTACTTTCTCTTTGGCATTTGAAGGTTATTTGATGATAGTTTGTAAGACAGTCTTCCCGTCCGGGCCCGTACGTGGAGACAAACCTAAGTGGTTGTCTCCACGTCCGGTTCATTCTTAAGAGCAAGGCTACTGATGGACCCGTACGTGGAGACAAGCCTAAGTGGTTGTCTCCACGGTTTGTCTCCGCGTCCGGTTCATTCTTAAGAGCAAGGCTACTGATCTAAAATATTTTTTCGAATTTTCAAGGGAAGGAACGGTTGGGGCTAAAGTATTTCCCCAATATCATTGTCATTACTCTTTACCAGTCACGACACGACATCTGTGCATTCAACGGAGGCCATCAAATAGTAACGCAGGTTTTCATGCACTTGCAACATTGGATAAAACGGGCTCAACTTTGAAAAGTATAGTCTCAATTTGTTTAAATGGGTAGTTTATAAATTGTATCTGACGTTGCATCACGAGACAGTTACTATGAAGACAATCTGCGAAATTAGCGGTTGTCCGGGACAGCTAATTTACGAACAGGGCAAACACGTGTTCCCACTTTGGTTGTCTGTTCGATCGGACAACCAAAATTTCTGATAGCGCAAAGCTATTTGTCAATCAAAATCAGTATAAAAGACCAGTGTGGTAATAGTTCACGGTTTGAGACAGCAATGAATAAAGGGGAATAATGTATTGTTCGGGCCTCTTTGCAGACAATTAACTTGATTAGTGAAAGCTACTCGTGTTAACAAACTAGGGTTAACATCTTTAATTAGTGCAAATATAACAGGTTTATAAACTTGATTTGTTGGGCAGAGCTCCGGATAAGGATTTAGACATTGAGTATTTTTACACCATTGTTTTTATTTTAATTTGTTTTTTGCAATTGGTAAAAAAAAAAATTTACCCCATCATTTGTTTTTCATTTGGGTATTTTTACCCTACCCGGATGTTTTCAATTGGGTATTTCCTTGTAAAACTAACTAACAACAAAGAAAACAGATAATCAGACATGGTACTCAGTACTCACGTTTATCATTATGTTCTGTGCGTTTGTTTACATTCGCCACCATTTTTAACCAACGCTTGATTTAGATCGCCGAGAGCCTACACAATATAAAAAGAGTACAGGCAAAAATGAGTAAATCGCGCACAATTAAAACTGAATTTCGGAACCAGTCTGTTTACTCGTTATGATACACATGGTTTTGTATTTATATTTTTTCTACCATTTTATTTGCGTATTTACGCACCTTATCTGGAGCTCTGGTTGGGCAAACTTTTTGGGATAATTAGTCGACTAAATAGTTATTTTTAGCTCTACTGGCCAAAGGCCAGCAGAGCTTATGGGATGCCGAGTTGTCCGTCGTCCGTCTGTCGTCGGCGTTAACTTTTGTCTTGTTAAGACGATAGAGCCTTCATTTTTCATCCAATCTTTACCAAACTTTAACAGGTTGTTAATATCAATGAAAGCTCGGATGAGTTCGAAAACCAGCCAAATCGGAAAGTAACAGCGGAGTTATGACCCTTGATTTAGTTAAAAATGCTATATTTTGCCTCGTTAAGACGATAGGGCCTTCATTTTTCATCCTATCTTTACCAAACTTTACCACATTGTTAATATCAATGAAAGCTCGGACCAGTAACAGCGGAGTTATGGTCCTTGATTTAGTTAAAAATGCTATATTTTGCCTCGTTAAGACGATAGGGCCTTCGTTTTTCATCCTACCTTTACTAAACTTTACCAAATTGTTAATATCAATGAAAGCTCAGACAAGTTTGAAAACCAGCCATATCGGACTAGTAACAGCGGAGTTATGGCCCTTGATTTAGTTAAAAATGCTATATTTTGCGTCGTTAAGACGATAGGGGCTTCATTGTTCATCCGATCTTAACCAAACTTTATCAGATTGTTAATACCGTTGAAAGCTCGGACAAGTTCGAAAACCATTCATATCGGACCAGTAACAGAGGAGTTGTGTTCCTTGATTTAGTTCAAAATGCTATATTTTGCCTCAAGACGATATGGCCTTCATTTTTCATCCGATCTTTACCAAACTTTATCAGATTGTTAATGTTTATGAAAGCTTGGTCAAGTTTAAAAACCAGCCAGATCGAACCATAAACAGCGGAGTTATGGCCCTTGATTTTATTAAGAATGCTATAATTTGCCTCGTCATACGATAGGGCCTTGACTTTGCCAAACTTTAGCAGATTTTATGACTCTTTTTTATTATTTTTATTTATTTTTTAATTTTCTTCTTTTCTTTTTTTTTTCTTTTTTTTAATATTTTTTTTTTTTTTTTATATATTTTTTAATTATTATTATTATTATTTTATTTTTTTAGCTCTAAATTGGAACAGTTACACAGGAGTTATGGCTCTTGATTTAGTTAAACATGCTATATTTTGCCTCGTTAATACGATAGGGCCTTCATTTTTCATCTGATCTTTACCAAACTTTACCAGATTCTTCAGTTATGGCCCTTGATTTAGTTAAAAAGCTGTTTTTTGCCCGAAACTTTCAAAAAAACTTAAATGGCAGTCACTCGCTTCAATGTTATAAGAGCCATGTTAGCCAGTAGAGCGTCCACAGGCTTGGGCCTCTTATTTTGTGTTAATTAGTAATTAAAGTTCTCCGGCCATGTTTTGTTTCATGAACATGTTTATTTAAATCGAAATCAATACCTAACAATAGAAATTTAGAACTCACACATTGCAATATCTGTGAAAAGCGAGAATAAGGTTTTTTTTGATGACGTAGAAAACTTTGGACAGGTAAATTAATCCACAGGTAAATGTACTTATCAGTTATCTGGCAATAGTTTTGCAGCTATACAATTCAGATTTACCTCATTTCCCCGTGCAGTCACGTAGTGGTAAAAGTAGTATCTACGTTGGGGAAATAATACTTATTTTTACATACAACTTAGTTGCGGTTTTAAATATAGGTTTCTCTCCGGGACTATCAAGAAATGTTCATATGATGTTTAAGAGTTAAATTTCTAATTGAGAATACTACAAAAAGGGTGTCCATTCATCTTTAAAGATGATATTCGGGACTGGGTAGTCCTGATCATCATGATCATCAAAAGATCCATGATTTGGAGTTTTAAACTTTTAGGGACATCAATTCCGTAAACAGGCAAAATGGCAAATTTTTAATAGTTAACTAACACAAGTATAAGACATAATTCATACTAAGTGTTAGTTAGAGGCTATGAAGTGAAATTTTAACAATTAAGAAACCACGGTCAGTCGTTGCGCTCCTTCCCTTAGGGTTTCTTAATTGTTAAAATTTCACTTCTTAGCCTCTAACTGACTTAGTAGTGTTTGCCCTACTTTCCCCCCGCGATTCTACGAAACCGCGCCTCTTAACACGTTCGCGCTTCTACTAAATCCGCCTCCTTGTGTCCAAACAAGCGCGTGCCATTTAGTAAGCGATTACTTAATGATTAAATGGTTAAAATTGGTGATCGATAGAAATTTACATGAATAAGTTCGCCATTTTTTTAAAATTCCTCACCGTCTCATTGGAGGAAAAAGTAGGGCAAACACTAATTTTGGTTAGCATATTGCTGAGAGAGCAGAATCTAGTAAGAAACTGTCTTGAATGTTTACTTTAGTTTTAAATTTACGCTTTTAACCATAGTGATTCTTTACTACTCAATGCACTGTATTTCTAACCAGGAAAAGTATGGTTTTTTCCCGCCAAATTCTGGTGTAAAAACTATTCCTAATTGAAAGCAATTTAAAATCAAAACAAATTTGTTGCCGGAAGCTTCTCTTTAAAGATTATCAATTGTCATTAGACTGCTGCACTCGGAGTGTATACATGGTCAGGTAATGTTGTATACATGGTCAGGTAATGTTGTATACATGGTCAGGTAATGTTGTATACATGGTCCGGTAATGTGTTTGCAAAGTATTTAAGCATACCTTAATACTTTTTTTGATAGTGAAAAAATTCCACCAGGGCCATCAATAAAAATATGTTTGTTTGCCGTGCTCCGACCGAATCATCCGATTCGGCCGCGACTCAAAAAAAAAAAAAAGACCTCGGGCCGAAAAAAAAATTTAAATAAAAAATTAAATAAAAATTTATTTTTTTATTCAAATGATAATTAGCTCTACTGGCCAACGGCCAGCAGAGCTTATGGGATGGCGAGTTGTCCGTCTTCCGTCCGTCCGTCCGTCGTCTGTCGTCCGTCGTTAACTTTTGTCTCGTTAAGACGATAGGGCCTTCATTTTTCATCCGATCTTAAACAAACTTTAACAGGTTGTTAATATCAATGAAAGCTCGGACAAGTTCGAAAACCAGCCAGATCGAACCAGTAACAGCGGAGTTATGGCCCTTGACTTAGTTAAAAATGCTATATGTTGCCTCGTTAAGACGATAGGGCCTTCATTTTTCATCCGATCTTTACCAAACTTCACCAGATTGTTAATATCAATGATAGCTCGAACAAGTTTGAAAACCAGCCAGATCGAACCAGTAACAGCGGAGTTATGGCCCTTGACTTAGTTAAAAATGCTATATGTTGCCTCGTTAAGGCGATGGGGCCCTCATTTTTCATCCGATCGTTATCAAACTTTACCAGATTGTTAATATCAATGAAAGCTTGGACAAGTTTAAAAACCAGCCAGATCGGACCAATAACAGCGGAGTTATGGCCCTTGGTTTAGTTAAAAATGCTATATTTTGCCTCGTTAAGACGATAGGGCCTCCATTTTTCATCCGATCTTTACTAAACCGTACCAGATTGTTACTATCAATGAAAGCTTTGACAAGTTCGAAAACCAGCCAGTTCAGACCAGCAACAGCAGAGTTATAGCCCTTGATTTAGTTAATAATTCTATATTTTGCCTCGTTAAGACGATAGGGCCTTCATTTTTCATCCGATCTTTACCAAACATTACCAGATTGTTAATATTAATGAAAGCTTGGACAAGTTCGAAAACCAGCTAGATCGGACCCGCAACAGTGGAGTTATGGCCCTTGATTTAGTTGAAAAAAAGTATATTACGATAGGGTCTTGATTTTTTGTCGGATCTTTACCAAACTTTACCAGATTGTTAATATAAATGAAAGCTCTGACAAGTTTGAAAAAACCAACCAGATCGGACGAGAAACAGCGGAGTTATGGCCCTTGATTTAGTTAAATATGATATATTTTGCCTCGTTAATACTATGATAGGGCCTTCATTTTTCATCCGAACTTTACCAGATTGTTACTATCAATGAAAGCTCCAACAAGTTTCAAAACAGCCAGATTGGACCATTTACACCGGAGTTATGGCCCTTGATTTTCTGAAATATGCTATATTTTGGCCTGATTAAGAAGAAAGGGCCTTCATTTGGCCAGATTTCAGTGAAACTTTTCAAGGATGATCAGTACCAAGCCTAGTTGTACATATCGTCACTGTGTTCCAGTTGAATGATTTTGCTGGAGTCCCTTTAAAGGTTTTAATACACAAACTTTGTCTGGACTAGTTCTCCTGAACCCCTGGCTGGATTTGAACGAAACTTGATAAGGATGATCAGTATCAGGTCTAGTTGTGCAAATCATTGCCGTGTTTCGGTTGAATGATTTTTGGCAGAGTTATGGCCCTTTAAAGGTTTTAATACACAAACTTTGTCTGGACTAGTTCTCCTGAACGCCTCCCCACATTTCAACGAAACTTTACAGGGATGATCAGCAGCAAGCATAGTTGTGCATATCATCGTGGCATTCTGGTTAACAGATTTTTGGTGGAGTTATGGCCCTTTAAAGTTTTTTGATACACAAACATTTTCCGGGCTAGTTCTCCTGAACCCCTGACTGGATTTTAACGAAACTTGACAAGGATGATCAGTATCAAGCCTAGTTGTGCATATCATCGCCATATTCGTGTTGAATTATTTTTGGCAGAGTTATGGCCCTTTAAAGGTTTTAATA